>JANQAP020000007.1:5501018-5516331 GCA_026874005.2 Erythroxylum coriaceum
AGATTGCTGAGACCGCCGCTCAATAGTCTGCTGTATTTGGTCCTATAAAAAAGCAATGTTATATATTAGTAAGTGATTTTCTCCCCCTCCATTATAGCTCTGATGTGACAATTTAAGATGATGGGTTTTGGTCCACGCATCTTGTTCACACCTCCACCTTTCTCTTGTAGCTCTCTTCTGTGTGTTTTGAACAAAACGCACGCATAACGTCTACATTTCACTGACATTGTCTGCGTTTTGCAGACGTTTGCTGCCTTATGCACTGTGTTTTATTCTCCTTGCTCCTCCTTACTGATGCCATTTTGGCGTGCCTTATCCACCAGCTGCATGTAGTTTCATGCTTACTTTTTTTCCAACTATCAACTTTAATTATTCTTCTTTGTATTTTGATTTTTTCATGTCTTTTAATTTTCTTCTTCTTACTCTATGAAGACAATTGAAAAATAATCTTTGAAAAATGACCCAAATGTAGTGCTTTCGACTCACTTTAATTTCTTTGCTTCCAAATTATACCTAAAATCATATATGAATTAAAGTGAGTATTTTAAGGATTTTAGTGTCATTAATCGCTATGTGTAAATGATTAAATGTATCAACAACTAAACATATATCAATAACCTTTTCCAATAACTTCATGGTGTGACTAAATAGTTTGATACCTCTATAGTTGTTACAACTTTGGATGTCCCCTTTGTTCTTGTATAGAGGAATTAGCATACTAAGTCTCCACTCATTTGATATTTTTACAGACTTAAAGATCAAATTAAAAAGCTTGGCTAGCCATGTAAGACTCTCTTTTTTTATACTCTTTCACACCTTTATGGATATCTCATAAGGCCTTACTTTCCTTCCACTCTTTATCTACCTTAACGCTCTTTTAATTTCTTTCCTTATGATCTGCTGGCAACAAGTAAAGTTATGATAACTTTCGGACTTGCTAAGATCACCTAAAGAGATGTCCTCTACTCTTTCATTAAAAAGACTATAGAAGTATCTCTGCCATCTTCTCTTGATGTCATCTTTAGCCACAAGCACCTGCTATGCTTCTTCTTTTATACAATAAACATTATCTCAGTCTCTTCTTTAAGTTCTATAGCTCTCAACAACTTAAATATATACTTTTCTATATATTTAGTTTCTATTCATTGATATAATTTCTTCTAAAATTTGCTTTTAGCTTTTGAGACTATCTTCTTTGCCAGTTTGTAACTTTCTCTATTAACTACCTTTTCCACATCTGTGGTGCTATCTAATAAAACTTTATAGGCTACCTTCTTGATCTTAATTTTTTCTTGTACATCTTCATTCTACCACTAAGAATCTATCTTACTATCCCTAAGCCTTTTAGAAGCGCCCTAAGATCTCTTTATCTACATTACTTAAAAGAGCTGTTACTCTCTCTTACATTTGGTTGGCACCTCCTTATTATTTTTATTCTTCTCCATATATTACTCTATCCTTAAGTTGTTCCACTGTATCTCTTTTCAAATTCAACCATCTAACTATGGTACACCTCTTAGGGCTTCTCTTCTTCATCTATCCCTTAATTATAATATCCATAACTAACAATCTATATTGAGAAAATATTGGGTATCACCTTTAATCCTTAAAACTAAGTCGATCACTCTACTTCATGAAGAAGTAGTCAAATTTAATTTTCGTGGTTCTTTTATTGAAATTTACCAGGTGCTCCTCATTTTTCTTAAAAAAATAGTTGGATATCACCACCTGAAACACTACTGTAAAATCTGACAAAGCAATCCCACTATTATTCCTATAACTGTACACAAAACCTTCATGAGTCCATAAATATCTGTCCAAGGTTACCCCTGTATGACCATTAAAGTCTCCTCCTAGAATAACTCTCTCTTCAGGAGAGATCTGCCAAATGACCTCATCTAGATCTTCCTAGAATCAGTTACAAATCTTCTAATAGCAAGACAACATAAATTCCTACCATTGGTGAAGTCCTTTCTTATTAAATTCAAGACCTATGCATGATTATAGATGAACTTTGTTACTTTTTTGCTTTCTATACAGTCTCATCAATGATAAGATATTATCTAGCATCTCTTATATTTTCCAACATCAGATCAATGTAATGTGCAACATAGTGGTTCCAATAAAAAGAATTATACCGGCTTTATAATCTTCTTCTAGTTGCTTTGTAAGTAGAATCATTGTTTGTAATAAACTGAACAATAGTTTTTGGCCCACCTTTATTCACAACTTCATCAAATATATGAAACAAAGTATTAGCATTTCAAATGAATCCAAATGCATCTTTAGACCAAAATATTGATAATAGGCTCTTGTCTTTTGTTTTTCCAAACATCACATATGATTGAACATCCATAAATAGCATATAAATTTACTTCTATAGTCATCAATTAAAGGAGCTTTATATCCTAGACCGTAAGAGGCAATATCATCCACTACAAGCTGGTAATAAAAAGATTGGGCAGTATTGAATGTTGTACTTGCATTAGACCATCATTTAGCCATTGTCATGTCTATATTATGAGTTGTTTCTTTATATTGTAAGGCACGATGAATTCAAGGTTGAGCTCTAGGAGTTATTCATTGTATAAAAGAATTAGACATCTATATTTTTCTTTTCCTCACATCAGGTGCAACTTTTCCTTCTTGTTGGATAGTAATACCACCTTTAACATCACTACTATCATCTTGATCATCGCAAAAGGAGCTTTCACTACCAATTTCGTAGTTCAGTCATTGCCTTCTATCTTGTTCATGTTGATACTCTTCAAGTAAAGTCTTCATTTGTCATTTTATGTCATGACTCACTTTTTCTCAAGGCTCCACATCACCTTTGATACTGGCTAAATGTTTCTTTAATATTATAGTAATTTCCCCACCTTTCAAATGCTTATTACAATATAAACAAATGATATGGTTCTTCATTTAAGGAACAATCTGACATGAGTCTAAGTTGGATTATCAAATCTTCCTGAAGTGCTTGAATTATCAAGAGTACTTGAACTTTCCTCCATTTATATGTAAAATAAATGAAGACATATGTCAACAACAACTTCTCAAAAATCATATGACATAAGCATGCAAGTGAACCTAATGAACTTCTATAAATGATTTTTTAAGAAATTTGAGGCTTAAGCAAATTCCATCTGCGAAACTCTCATGTTGTATGAGTACAATTCAACCATGCATAAAGTCATAACCACAACTCATTTTGTAAGATTACATTATTTAACTAAAAAGTCATAACTATAACTCATTTTGTATTAATATATAATTCAACCATAAATTCATAACTATAATATATCTTGTGTGAGTACAACTGAAAAAAAACTATAACCTATTTTGTGTGATTACATAACCTAAATATAAACTCACAATTATAACTCATTTTATATGATTATATAATTCAACTATAGATTCACAACTATAACTCATTTTATGTGATGACATAATCCAACCATAAATTAATCTATTTTATACGATTACCCAATTCTTAGAAATCATTTTATGACAACTACTTTATGACAATATATAATATAACCTAATTTGCGCACACAATAATTATAATTTTTCATTCACTAATTTTAATCTTTCATTCATTAATTTTTCACTAACTTTTCGTTTTCTATTAGAAAAATATTTTTTCATTAATTTTAATCAACACAGACATAAACTACAACTTTATAAGAGACACCTTAATAATTAATTTAAATAAGGCAACACAATATTTCATTCAGATATTCATATCCAAATCAACAGTAATCCACTCCGCAATCCATATTCCTCAAATATTAGAAACATTTTAGTGAGAATTATAGTTGTGAGTTTATTAATTCATTCAATACCTAGAAACACACACAAACGACAAAATTTTTTTATGTACTTCCTGTAAAAGAGAAATTACTTTGGCGTTCTAGGGAACTGTTGAGAAATAGGAAAAATATAAAATAATCTGAAAGCTTTTCAATCACTAATGGAACAACGTTTATACTGTGACGTCTCTTTTAACATATACTAGTGCTTGTTAAATAACTTTTGTTACCGAGCAGTAGAAAGTTTCCTCAAATCTTCTGTTTTGCTTATTTTGTTTTAGTTCTGTTTTATTAAATTTTACCTATAAATTTATATAAAATTTATATAAATAAAATATAATAAAATATAATAAAAATACTATAACTAAAACTTAAGATCTGATCCAGTAAAAAACGGGACATGCATGGAAGGCTGAGAGTACTCAAGGGTCATTATCACAACATGAAACATTAGTTAATGTTACTGTGATTAGTGGAGAAAGGCCAATTTCACGGTCGATAGTAAAAGTAGTAAATGATAAAGATTCCACTCATTGGGAAAATCAACTCGATTAATCTACGATTCTAAAAGTGAGACACTTACTCTCTGCTTGTTGGTCCACCCTTTCAAGTGTCTAGCAGTTGTCCTCGCATGACGATTAAGGCAGTCAGGTCCTGTCATAAAAAAAGGTCACCTATTATGCACTACTATAAATTAAACTATGCGAGGATGAGCAAAAGTTATTGGACTACATACTTGCTCATTTTTATCTTTAAACCGTGGCTTTTATCGTGTGTTCATTCATCAATCCAGCTAGCGGGATTAGGCACCTCACTTCCTTTTTTTTTTTTTTGATATTTCGGAAGTGATAATTGGAAGGACTTGTTGCACGTGTAATTTTTAACCAAATATTAACAGCATTCAAAACGTGGGACGCTTGGAATGGGGTCAAAAGTTAAAAGTTTTATAAATGCTAGAGCCAAAAAAAAAATAAAACAAAGCGAAGCGAAGAAACTATGTAGTATTTAGGTTTGTACAAATTAAACCAATATTAAGTTAAAAGGTTCGATATTTAAGAATAACTTGGTGAATAAAATGTAAATTTAAAAATTAAAATTGAAAAGTTTAAACGTCGTATCTGAATTGCATAAAAATTTAAAAATTTATTTATATTTTATATAGTTGTTTAAAAAATTAAAAAAAATGAGTTTATGAACTAAGTTTAAATTTGAAGGTTTTTGGAAAGATGGATGGAGTTTGACTTTGAAAATAAAGCTGGTTGAATCGCTTATAAAAACTTTAAAAACTGGTTTGTACTTCAATTAGACATGGACAGGCTTAATAGCATAATAGCAACAAGAGGGTGAAAATAACCGCTAATTGACCCATTAATTGTAAACACACGTATTTAGCTGTTCCACGTTCGAAGTTTATCATTCCATACTCCACGAGTTAAGTTGTTGTGTAGGTTTCAAATATAAATAATATACTAATACTTAGCAATAATGAAAGAACAGATAAAGCGATCAACAAAAAAGAAAATAGATTGAGGAAAATCTAGCATAAATCGGCTGAACTTGCCGCAATTTGATTGTTTGGTGATCTTATTTGAATAACAATCGAATTGGTAGCAACACACCTAATGTTAAGATTACTTATTATGTCAACGTCATTTGTGTTAGTTTATATAGTTACAATTAATCCGTCAGGCTGGAATTAATATATGATACTCTTAAAATTATGATGAGATTGTAATTATAAAATTTAAATTACATTTAGGTATCATTCTTAAATCGTCCTTAGTCATAGTTTAAGGTAGAATATTAGTGGAATGAGGTAGAATATTAGTGGAATAAGGAACTAATATATGTTATGTTTCTTTTTTACGAAAAAAGTAAATTGATTTCATAAATTAGAGTGTTAAAATACTTAAACAAGTACGTTAATGCTTATTACAAAATAATTTTATTGAACTAGTTTAATTATGAGAATCTCGAATGGAAAAATATGATTTGTATTCTGTAAATGTACATATTATGATGGTTGTATAATTTATCCTTAAACTTAAAATTATCAAATTATCTTATATAAGAATTACTATGTTTTGATGCTACTTATGACTTATTTTATTGATGATAATTTAGTCAATAGTATTAGGATATAGTATGCATTATGTTGAGACAATTAAGTTCGTTAATGAAGAATTTACTGCTATAGAATAATTAAAGAGAAAGTTCTATTGTTATTAATTAGTAATAGTTTAAGAAATTATCTCTCCAGAGTGAATTGAGATTTAGATAGAATATTTTCAAATATCAATTATATATTAGTTATTAATTAGTAAGTACAAACATAATTGGATTTAAATAAAGTAGATACTAATTTCATGCCTTATATCCAATTAAAACATTACATGACGAAAAGAATATATTGTACATTATAATCATGTGTAGAAATATTACGTCAAACTATTTTGAAATTCCTAATATTTAAATAGTCTTGATATATTGTTAGATGTTAAATTTAATATGTGATTCTAAATTATTTAATTATAAGATTAATGATGAACTAAGAGGATTTTGTTTGATTGAATTCTAATTATGAACTATGAATTAGAATTAAAATTAGAATTTATAATTAGAATTTAAAATTAGAATTTGTTTAAGTTAGATTATGGAGTTTAAGAAACTTGAGAGATTAAATATGAGATATTTGATTTACTAAAATTTAATTATAAGTATAACTAGATTTAGACGTCAATTATAATTAAGAGTTTAATTTTAATTACATTATAAAACAATAATCTTTCTCTATAAAAGGGAAAAATTAAGGAAGTCGGCACTTTATCATCTCTCCTTAATTGTTGAATTTTCTTTATTATGCTTTATAAATACTACTGGACACTGTATATTTAAACAACTTATAGCTAATGACTTCATTAGTAAATAAAAACTTTTGAAGGATACCAAATCAAAATTATCTTTAACCATTTTTTATTCATTTTCAACTTTTCTATTAAAAATATCTTAAAAAACATTATACAAAATTTATTTCATCACGCATGTGATCCAATCTCAATTAGTTTTCCAATAAATTGTCCTATTTCCTGTCACTTTAGATTTTTATAATCTTCTCGAATTTGCAAACCCACAATAAAAAAATGATGTGTAACAACTTTTGTTTCAGACTTCAGTAGGAGTCCTCCTGTAGGTTTCCCATTTCTCAATGTATTATAAAATTGCTATATGTAGCTTTGTTTATCTCTGTTCTTAAAAGTCTAAGTATGACACTTTATTGTATATACATACTATATGATTATATAACGTGCACATATATTTATATCAAACTAGCCATTTGGTCAATTTCTTCTATTGTCATTGATGTAAATTAAATTGTCAAATCTAAAACATATGGAATTGTGGAAGTTTTATAACCATAACATTTGACTTCTTAACATAGACTTTAAATTATTATGAAATTATAAACAGAGAAAAATTAGAATTGAATTTTTAGTTTTAAAAGAGGTATAAGGGGTAATTTGAGCTCTAAAGTGCAATTTTAACATTAACATTGTCACTAAAATACTAGTAAGATCCTAACACTTCAAAGGTTTCAAAATAAAATCTGACATTTGCAAATGGTTCAATTTAAACTTTAAATGGACTATAATGTTGATGGAGTTATGTCTTTGTTTATTTTATGCTATGTAAGTACTAACGTGACACAATTTTACTTTTGTTAGACTTATAAGGTGTTACAATATCACATATAATACCCGTGAAATTTTAAGACTCACTAATTTTAATTAATTCTAAACTAATTATTTAACCTATTTTTAACCACCATGAGAAAGGTTATTTTGGTAAATACATTCAACCAACTCCAATCCTTTTACCCATTTAGAAGATTTCACAAAACCCTTATCCCTTAGCTTTCGACTTTTCGGAAATATATTAGCAGATGAATTAGAAGTTGTTGTTCTTGTTTCTTTAGTACCTTTAGTGGTTCAATTTTAAACTAATTAATTAACCTAATTTTAACCACCATGAGAAGGAGGAGTAATTAGGAGGAAGAAAATGATAATGCCAACCAAACTTAGTTCTCCAATTGAACAAATTTTGTGAGTGAAGAGAAAAAAATAGGGAGCAAAAGTTTTAAAATTAGGCAATGTTTAGGTTTGTTTTATGTCGATTATGAACTGAAAAACTTTAGCGATGTTTAATGGACAACCATACCATCAGTTCTAATCTTATAGACATTGATTTGCCACCATACCTTTTCCTTTTAGAGCCTTATGATATTGATATATGGATAAAGATATTCAATTTCGTTATATATGTGTGTATCTTTTTAAGAGAGTTAAATTTTCAATTGTTAGGTTATTTGGTTGTTTATTTTTTCTTATAAGTATAGAGTTGATCAGTTGGGAGTTTCTAAAGAGTATCTTGATTCTTAAGGTGCCTTATGAGGGATTGGTACATTTTATTAAGGAGAATAGTTCTTTAGATACGTGAATTGATATTTTCTATATTGCTTAGTGAAGAGCAAGTTACAGAGCTACTTTTAAAATCAAAATTAGAGTTGAGAGCATATGGATTCAACTGTAAGGAGTTGTATTGAAGCAATAGAGGCTCCAATCAATATTTTGATAATAACAAAATATAAGTACTATTGATGAGTTTTGCTTTTGATGAAAGCTATATGAGACCAAATTGTAGCCGCAAATAAATCAAGAGATAATTTATGAAGTTGCTAAGGAAAAGTTGAAGCTTACATCATTCAAAGTGAAGATCAAATTAAAATACAAAGATGATCAAGGAATATAAAGTTATAACTAATTTATAATGTTTATTATATTTTTACTTAGTCACTTTTAATAATCTTAAAGGCTCACTATATATAAATATATTATCATTTAAATTAATTACAAGAGTAGTTTCCTTCATAAAGTTTTAATCTTAAGGAAAACACTTTGGAACTTGAAAACATTCTTTAAGTAACATTTTGAAAAGCATTTGCATTAAGATAATGAAGTTTGAGCATTTAAGTCATTAAAATCATGATGTTTAGATAATTGGTCAACTTATATAAGGCAGTGATTAACTAATGTATGTTAAAGTGGTCAAAATTGATACATTGATAACTTGTAGCAATACTGTTAACATATTAATAAACTAATATGTTACATTGTTTAATGGTTAATAGCTTGTGAATCTTGGTTATTCAATGCACATTGACCAACCAATATGCTATACTGGTCGACCAATGGTCTACAACTAGCCATTGTAAATATCTGTTGTCTCATTGATTCTTGCATCAAAAAGTATTTGAGTGTTTTCATACATATATTTTAAAGATTTTTTTTAAGAATTTGAACATTCATTGTCTCATTTTTAGTGAGTGAGCTATTTTTCTCTATTAAAGTGATTAAGTGACAACTTTTAAATTGTAAATTTTTTTATAGGGTCAGTTCTCAATGTAGAGAAAGATTATAAGAAGAGTTGTTATTTAATTATGGAAAACAAGATTGTTGTAAGAATTTTCCGCTTTGCCTTGTTGAAAAAAGAGACTTAGTAAAAACTTTAAGAAGTATTTTGGAGAGTGGATGCAGGTAAGAATTATTTACTAAACCACTACAAATCCATTTACGGTTCATCGTCCTCACACTCTTTAAATTATTACTTGATTTTGCTATTAATTTACATTAATTTTTATCATATGTTGGTTTTTGTCAAATTGCATCTATTAGTTAGACAATAATGTTTAATTTTACAAATACCCAATTCACTCCTTACTGCGTACCATTAAAGATTAGCAAGTGGTACCAAAATGGATCTCTTCCTTTGTAACTTCAAATAAAGTTTAAGAAAGATAATTATGACATATATAGGTGTACTTTGTCTAGTGAAGAGGGTCAAAATATTAGTATGGCTCTTTTTTTATGAAAATAATAATATTTATTGAAAAATATGAACAAAATTTTCCTATTGCAAAAATGTTCACTTGTGGTAAATTGTCTAAAGGGGCCCATTTATTCTTACAAAAGTTGAAAAAGATACGGAAGTTCTCAAACTAAAATAAGAATGGAATCCACAAGGAAAAAAGACTAATTTCCTTAAATAGAAAGACTATTCATATTTTATTTATGCATTATGAAGAAACAAATTCTATAAAGTCTCTATGTGTGAATTGGCTCATCAAATTTAACATACTTAAAAAGTTACACATGAGGGAACAAATAAAAGAGAGCAAAGTGAATATGCTAACACGTCAAAATGAACTATTTCAAATGAAACATGATGAAAGAATATTTAGCATATACACTATATTTATTGATATTATAAATACTCTCAAAGGGTTAGACAAGATATATACTAATGTTAGAAAGTGAGAAAATTGCTTAGGTCTCTTCTAAAGTCTTGGGAAATCAAGGTGAAAACAATCTATTAGAGGAACTTACTAGATCACTACTCATCTACGAAGGCTCAAGAACCCAATAAGAAGAGACTATGGCTCCAAGGAGGAAGGTATTATCCCTTTAAGGCTTTTAAAGAGTAATTAGGTAAAAAAGAAGAGACATCAACTAGTAAAAGTGATGAGAAAGACCTTATCCTAGTTACTAAAAGTTATAGAGATTTTTTTATAAAGAAGAACCTCTCAAACAGAAAGGACTTTGAGAGTGGTAAGATAGATTGAAAACACAAATCAAGTAATGTTATTTATTTTTAAATATATAAAACTTAGACATATGGAGATTGAATGCCCTCTCCTCAAGGAAAATGAAAACTTGAGAGAAATGAAAAAAAAGAGGGATAAAAAAAGGAAGTTAAAGCCTTTACTTGGAATGACACAAGTGATTCTAAAAGTGAGCATTTAGAAGGAGAAGTATCGTATATATTCTTAATGGCTAAAGGTGATGATGAGGTACTATTCAACTCTAAATATTATGATAATGATAATAATGTTGAATTATCTTATAATGAACTTGTAAAGAGCCTTGACGTTATGAGTATGAAAAGAAAGAAGCTTCCTTCCAAACTTAAAGAGACTTAAAGAATCTATATGCATGTATCAGTGAAAATGAAAAAAAATAGTGAATTGCATATCATCAAAACATCTAAAAGTATGGTTGTTATTGATAATCATGAATTAGATGCATTGAAAAATGTGAATGAAGTAGTAAAAAAGAAATTCAATGCCCTCAAGGACTTGTTGTCTAAATTTACAAAGGGAAGTGAGAAGCTTAATAGTATGTTAGGAACTCAAAAGAGTTTAGATAATAAGCATGAGAAATTTGAAAGAATGTTAGGAACTCAAAAGAGTTTAAATAATATATATGAGATTAGATATAGCTATAGGAGTGTATCTAATACCTAAACTATATCTGTTAAAGTAAAGGAGTTTTATAGTGAAGAAACATTGCCTAGGATGAAAATATCTCACTCTAAGAGCAATCCTCATGCTTTCTTGTATAACTCACAATTTAAGCATAGAACTTAAGGAAATAGGCATAATATCTACGAAAAGAAACATGATAACATGGAATCTCACTCATACTCCTTTAAGCCTTAACATCAATTTAAAAGTAAACATTAAACTTCTACTCATAATGGGACTTATACTAAGCATAATGTCATAACACATATTTATACTCCTTATACAAACTAATATATAGTTAAAGAAAAATACCTCATACATACAATTATAATGGTATCTTCACTATCTAAAAAGAGAAGTTCACTCCTTTAATATCTAAAGGAGGGACCCCCACCATTCACATACATATAGAAGAACAAAAAATGCATTCATACAAAAAAATCATAAAGTTCATTATAATAACACAAACCCATATTAGTCATATAACATGATATAATACTTTTATGGTAAATATGGGCACATTCATAAATTTTGTTTCAACAAACAAAGATTAATAAGTAAACTCTCAAGGAAGTACGTTGAAAAGAATAAGGAGACTAATAATCAAGGACCAAACTAATTTAGGCACCTAAAACACATTACTTATTTTGTTTTGTAAGTTCCTAGAAAAAAGAGGAATAAATAGTACGTGAATAATATACACTCAAGGCATAATGACCAATGATGCATCATAATTTTTTTACCATCAGAGACAAAGATAGAGGATTTATCATATTTAGAGACAATGTCAAGAGTAAGATAATTGGTATTGAAAATTTTTGTAAGGAAGATCACACTATTATTGGTAATATGCTCTTAGTTGATAGATTAAAGCATAACATATTAAGTGCGAGCCAATTGTATGATAAGGACTACAAACTATGTTTTGAGGGAAGATCATCCATTGAAGCTAAAGTAGTTAACAATAACATTGAATTTTTAGGAAAAAGAGAAGGAAATATATATACAATCAATATTAATAGATATTAATATTAATATTAATATTAATATCTATTAATGGAAATGTATGGATTTGAAATAGGAGGCTTGGACATGCATGTATGGACTTCATCTCCAATCTCAACTTCAAGTAACTTGTCAATAAAATTTCAAAGGTCAACTTTGAGAAAGACAAATTTTATGGTGCTTGCCAAATGAAAAAACAATCTAAGAGCTCATTTAAGAGTAAAAAGTTGGTAAATTGAAAAACTTACCATTATTGGTTTAATTAAAAATTTTAATATCATACATGTTTTATCATCATTCATCCAAGAGAGATTCCAATTGATGTTTTGATGATAAAAAATATAATTACTACTAATGAATTTATTATTTTAATGAAAAGCAATATATCCACAAAATGAATCGATAAACTCAAGAAGATATTTTATGAAGTTAATAAAGAGGAGTTAAAGTGAAAGTTTGCAAAAAACAAAATAAAGATCAAACTAAGAATGAAAGAATATCAAGGTTCATCAAGGTCATTTTACATTTTGTAATATTGGTTCATGTATTGATATTAGTTGACCAATATGCCTACTAGTCAACCAATCTCTCAATGACTACTAAATCTGTGCATTTAATGCACACTGGTCAACCAGTATGCTATACTACTAAACTAATACTCTTTATATAGTCATTGTGATGGCTAGTTCTTAAATCTAATATATAGTAGGGATCCTAAAACAGTATAAATAGGTGTTTCTTCATTGGTTTTACCATCAAGAATTTTTAAGTGTATTTTACACATATTTCTAAGTGTTCTTTAATCATTTGAGCATCATTGTTTCATACTTGTGTAAGTGAGCCTATTTGAAATTATCATGTTAAAGTGAGATATTTTGAGTTGTAAGAAATGGTTGGGGCATTATATTATTATTGGGGTGATCCAAGTGCAATTCGTATTCCTTTTCACCTTGGAATAAGATTGTGTAAGGGTTCCTTTTTACCAAGAAAGATTATACAAAGATTATTCCTAGTTTTGAAAAAAGAATTATAGCAGAATTCCAAGAAGAGTCTTAGAAGTGAACATAGGCAACTATTGTTTGTCAAGCCACTATAAATTAATTTACATTCTCTTTTCCTTATAATCTTTACATTATTAATTAATTGTTTGATTGATTATTGTTAGGTAATTTCTTCATCCTTATTATATTGATTGTTGTTAATTAAGTATATTGATTATAATAGATTATTAATTTTTTAGGCAAAAGGATCAAATTGAATCCTAACATTTTCCCTAGAATTTAATTTAAAATCAAACAATTTGACACGTTCAAAAGGAATCATAATGCTTCATAAATGTTCAATACACCAACTTAAGTTTTCGATTACTGTTCCATTATAAAAAATTTATGTGGCATTTTTTTGTAGGATCCTTGTTAGATGTGTATCTTATGTGGAAAGTGGGGTCTAAAAAATTTTAAAATAATAATTTTCCTCTCTCTCTCTGTCTCTCTCTTTCTCTTCACTTCTTTTCTCCTCATGTTATATATTTCATAAGCAGAAAATAGAAAGCTATTTTTTTGGGTAGTAAATTAAAAACTTAGATTGTACACTAACAAATTGTAAGAAATTATGAATCAAAAGAAAATCTTGTGTTCTCTTGTTAAGATATCCTCAACATAATTTGGTCACATCAAAGTACAAAAATGGTGGGATAGGAGATGCATCAAAGCTAAATAGGTAGTTAAAAGGGCAAATGAATTATGATAGCAGAGTGATGGGGCTTTGACAGTACCACTTTATTATGTTGATTTGTTGGAGGAAAAGAATGGTTATTTCTCTCCTCTTATTTCAAAATTTGCTACCATTTTGATGACTAAATTCGAATTCATTTTATATTTTTTAACTTTAAAAAGTTAACATTCATTTTGAAGATTACTAATATTTCTTCTAAAATTGTAATGACAACATTTCAGTTGGTATACCAACAAAGCCTACGCCCTACATACAAAAACAAAAACCATGTGAATGGTATTGAAAAGTTATTTCAGACCTTTATAATTTGTATCTAACATCATATAGAAAGCATTATAACAATTCTTATCTTTCCTATTCTTATTTTCCAAAAACTGTATTTTTAACATTCAAGTTTTATCTCCAATTATCGTAATTTTTGTAAATGACATAACTAATGATAAGTAATGTAAGATAAAGTGCATGTACTCATGGCAATCATAATCAAAATTCAAATTAAAAGTGCTTGTGCTTTGCCATATTAATTTGAAGTTAGAATGTCATTTAAGAATGCTAGTTTTTTTTAGTTAAGTTAAAACATCGCAACAATACAAAATACAATTTTACTCCTTTTTTCTAGTCATAGAAGGTAGGGGTATAATAAAAAATGTTATATTCCACCCATATATTAATTAGAAAGTAGAATGCTTATATAAACCCTCACAATTTCTTCCCACATTAAGTTCTCTTAAATGCCAAAAATCTGCCTTACCTCGACTTCAACCATGACTTTGCTTCCTTTTATAAGGTTTGCACTGTCCCTTGAGTAACACTATATTTTGAAGGATCCAAATAGGATTTGAAGATGTAAATCCAAATATGAAATGAGATTTATAAGTACAACTAAAAAGTGAAAATTAGAAATCGTAAGTAGAGAAGATGGAGAGAGAGAGAATCTTATTATCTTTTAATTTTTTGGGCCTCATTTACCATATTGTCAAGGAGCCATGAAAAAATGCCACAAAATTTTCGTAATAGAGGATTGACCCAAAAAAGTTAAGTTAGAGTTTAGACTGAACGTTTATGAAATGTTAAGGTTCTTTTCAAATGTGTCAAAACTTTTAGGTTTAAATTAAATTCTAACAAAAATGTTAAGGTCCAATTTGGAAATTTTCCTATTTTTTTAACATCCAATTCACATCCCCCTTTTTGGTGCCATTAAAGGCTAATGTTTTTCTACTTTTAGATGCATTTCCCTAGCATAATGTATAAATCAAAATAAGTGATTAACAATAGATATACTGTTAGGCCTTGTTATAAGTGACATACATTAAGCTTTCAATCAAACTTCTAAAATATTCTTCATAAACTTTATCATTACCATTTTCCTTATTTAGCTTCTCTTTTTGATTTATTGGTGTTCTTG
>JANQAP020000007.1:5713024-5724744 GCA_026874005.2 Erythroxylum coriaceum
GTAGATTGGGTGAGTGTTGCTTGTCAATGCTTGTTTAGATCGATATAGATTTTTCCTTGGGTTTAAAGATTAGATTGTATGTTTTCTTGATCTTATGTTTGCTCTTTGCGTTGCGATTGCTTAGTTTTTGGTTCTTTTTGGATTTTTAGCTGTTTTGATAACTAGGCATGTTAGTTGTTCGGTTGGATCATAGTTTCTTCTCTTCTTTTTTGGTTGATTATTACTTTTCTACTGTCAAAATTGTGGGTGCGTATAAGTTTATGACCTTGATATGTCATTATTGGGTTGCGACGACTTTGTAAAGCATTAAGCTTTTTGGAGTCATATGATGTCTCTCATCTTATAACGGTGTTGTCCACGGTGAGAATAGTGATGGTGGTATAAGCGTTAATCTCGATGGTAAGGTGGAGGGTAGTCAAGTGCTGCTTGAAGGAGGAGAAATCTAGGTGTTTTCATGAGAAGGTGGGTGATATTGTGTGCATTGGACAGAGTGGTGGTTGTAAGGAAGAGGATAAGTAATAGTAAAGAGGGGAGTGAAACTGAAGAGAGCTGCATTGTGCTAGACTTAGAGTGAATGGAGAGAGTGTCTGTTTAGGAGCTTTGTAGTTTGTAGTTTGTAGTGTGGTCCGAGTTACACGTATAGAAGCATGCAGTTTAAGAAGTTTTTTTGAGTGGTAGAAGTGTCACACGATCGTCGTCCCAAACAGGTATGTGTTTACTCTTTTTCACGTTAATTATGCATTGATGTAGGGTAGGACAAGTTGCATGTCTTTGGCCTTTAAGTGGGAATACATTCATTGGATACGCTTTTACCTTTCGCTTATCTAATTTTCGTGATACTTCACTTACTAACCTTACACCTCTACCATTATAAGGTAAGTTTATTAGATTTTTTTTATATAACTTGATACATCAACCTTTTCTTTTATTCTTTTTTATTCTATTTATTCATTCAATTATTTTAATTTTATTTACATAGTTTTTTAGCATGTCAGTTTTACATATCTATTCTTTTAACCTGCATCATTTTTTTCATTGTCACATTTGCATATCAAAAATAGCCTCTTTACTCTATAGGGATAAGGCTGTGTACTATCAGACCTCCCAAAACCCTGCTTTATTGCTGGATTTCAGACTGGGTGCGATGATGACGACGACTCTCCCACTAATGTACTCTATTTTGATCTATAACAAATCCACAGAAATGGATATTTTTCAAGTTTGTTGAGAGCTACATTAAGTGAAAGCGTCCTTTGGCCAAGTTTGGCATAGTATCAAACTATAGTTTCCTTCAAGAAATTAGTTCTTGTCTAATATCAATAGTGTCAGATAAATTTTATGACAAAGTCGAAGAGGGATCCATGATTTTAAAGAAAGCATAAAGTATTGCCTTATGTGAAAATGGCATTTGTATCAACAATAAGAGTATCCATATAGAGACTTGATTTAGTCATATATAAGATTAACTAGAGGTGGGACCCACCTCTAGTTAAACGTCTCCCAAAAATGCTGTGTTAAAGTTGCAGGTAAGACCCACATCCATTTAAAAAGTCCACATTAGCTTTTGGTGGATCACATAATTAAGAACTAAAAAAATTCACGTCAACAAATTTTTTGTTACGTTAGCAAGTAATTGATTATGCCCTAACAACGTTAATGGTCAGGGTTCAATTTGAAAGTTTTCTAAATTTTATGGTTCATTTTAAATGTTTTACAAACATTAGGGTTCAATTTGAACACTGTGAAACGTTAGGGTTCATTTTGTACACCAATGTAACGAGTTCATTTAGCTCTTTTGGCCCTAATAAAATATAGTACCTTGTAGAAATTACATATATAGCTGAAGACACAAAAATCTATGATACTGAGCTACCTTTATTAATCTCTATACATAGACCTTAACCTAAATAATTGATACAAGGATCTAGATTAGACTAATGTGGCCTAAAATTCTGGAAAATAATATGTAACTCTGGAGTTTTCCTTTAAACTCACCTCATTATGGTTAGATCAGGATTACACACACCTCCATTTAGGTGTTATTCTCATGGTCCTAACATTATATACAAGAAAAAGAATTCCATTAATAGCTAGAATTTCTCTCCTGTATACGACATACCCATCTAATAAGAATGTTTTGATTGGTACCCTTTTGACCACTCTCAATAATGGAAGTGTCATTATAATTATTGCCCCAAACTTTAACATCAAGCTTGATGATCTGACTCTTTCCACAAGACTAAAAGTTTAAATTCAAATTGTTGGTGGCAGATAGATCTCAGAATAAGACCACAATCATCCAGATTCTACGACAGTTATTGTCACAACAATTGGAAAAGTTAATGCCTATAGAGTGGATCACAAATTACAAGTATTTCATAATCCTCATAAACACTTTATACTACCACTCTACAAATCTTTAAGATATTTGAAGGATGGAATGGTAAAATCTTTTTCAGTAAGAGTGGAGAAGAGAACCCAGAATCAGTCAAAGTCTCTTATGGACTAATAATGATGATTACTTCAGCATTTCTCATAAAGAAGGCATTAGTGATCCTCCAATCCACATTTTCCACCTCGATGGATGTGAAATATATATAATCCATATTAATAGACATTTTATTTGGGATTTAGACTATGAATGTTGGATGGATGAAGATTCTGATGGTGATGATGAAGATGAAGATGAAGATTATATCTTATGATCGATAGAAGAGCCCAGGAAAAAAGTGAAGATCTAGGTGCCAACCCTAAATAAGAATCCAACCCAAGCATGAAGAAGATAATGGCTCTAGACCTTGGATTGGTCTTAGGAATCCTAAACCTAGACTAAAGGATCGCGCTAAACTTTTGAGAGCAGTTAAAAAAGAACATTGAATCTAACCAAGATGCTATATGCTAATAATTTCTCCAATCCCTAAGAAGATCACCAAAACATTACCTTGGATGATGATGCAATCATATGAGGAAGATTTTCCACCTTTAGAAGCTTAGACTAATAAAACTATTGGTATATTTATAAGGCTATACTCAAGATCAGCAGGAATCAATCCATAAGGTAATTATGTACCTATTTCTCCGACAGAAGAAGTACTAAATTGATAGAAACAAAAGGTTGTAGCATAAAACAATGTCATTCACAAAAATGATTCAAAGCTTGATGGTCTATCTTAATAGACACAAGGACTAAATTCAAAAGTTGATACTATAACTCTTCACGTGTGATAATTATAACAATAACTAATAAATTAAGTTGCCCAACTTAAGTCTAATTTGAGAAGATACAGTAACCAGTAATATTGTGGATCAAACTTCTCTAAGAAGGAAAGAGAACCACAAAAAAAATTCTAGAAGAGCTCAAAAAAATTAAGTCAGAGATAGTTAAAGAATAATCCAGAGCTATATATGAACTATACCACTAGACATTTCTAGCCACAAGATGTACTTATAACACTCCATCTTATCCTAATGCTACTGACTACAGAAAATGTCTTATTTATTGTTTAGACAAACACTTGAAAAACTGCATAAAAAATTTCCCAACCAAACTTGCCAAGAAAAGACATTTTGTCAACTTCTAAACCTTTACAAATAAATACACCACCAATCTCTCCACCAAAAGAAAGACCCTTTAGACACAACAAAAGTGCCCATACCTAACAAAGTGTAACTACTCTTTAACTAGCTCCAAATAGCTTTAAAGGTCACATAGTTCTTAATAGCTTTGATAATGACACTAACAGCCAAGATTCTAATTATTTTATAAAAGAATTCAAAAAGATCTGAATATCTCACAGAACTTACTCAAATATCTTAAATGATGATGGCTATTCCATACTTTTCTTAACCACATACAGAAGTTGAACCTGAGTTTGACGATGCTGAGTTAATGACTGAACCATTCAAACCACAAGTAACTCCTATTAGAAACCTACTTTAGGACTATGGTTTAATTTTGATGATGTCCCATCAATAAAGTAGAGGGATCAACTACATGAATTCAGTGCCTGAATAGATCTTTAAATGATAAGGCCAGATATTTCTCTTAAAAAGATCTTGACAGAATTTGTCTCCATAATGACAGGAACTTTAAGAGAATAGTTCTAAAGCCTTGGTTAATATAGACTCATAAAAGTCTTACAACTATCAGAAGCTGATTCTGTATTAGGAATGATCCATAAAGAATTTATTAGAGATTTTCAACTCGTTGATCAACAAAGCAAACATGAGTACTTTGAAATAAAATTTTGAAATAAAATGATGCTCAAAGAACATGAAAGAATTACAAAAGCATTTTCAAAGAATGTCTGAAATATATTATATGCTCAATGGCTTCAATTATGTCAATCTTTAATACACATTCATTGCCTCTTTTCCTGATGAGTTACAACCATAAGTACAAAGAACTATAAATTCTCTTTACAAAGTCATGTCAAAAATCTCTCTTGAAGAAATCTACCAATTAGCTTTGGTGACACTGGAAAAATTACGTTAATAATGCAAGTTCTTCAAAGCTAAGCTAAAAGGTGGACCTCAACTCAAGTAAGCAAAATGAAAAGATATGGAGAGACATGCATGTAACATAAAAAAAAGGAGAAACACTTCAGAAGAAAGCCATTACGAGTTCACCCTTTCAATAGAAGGAAGAAAAAGAGGATAAAATTCTTCAAGCGGAGTGCTTTTAAAACTAGAAAGCTAGATTGGTGTTACTTTTACAGACAACTAGGTCATTATGCAAAAAAGGGCCCTAAAAAGACCAAAAAGGATATAAAATCCTATAATCTGTTGAAGTTATGATGCCCATAAGATATGATGAGGACATCGAGACTCTTTTTGAAGAACAATCTAGTGAAGATGAAGAGAACTGTTTGCACTACTTGACTGTGAATCTACAGATAATGAAGTCTCTTCTCTTGATGAAGATGATGACATACAATTGTATATGATGAAGTAGTTTTGTTTCAAGCTAGAGCCCTGGAAGCTAGTAGTAACACAATTATAATTCAAACTCTAGTTTCTTCTAAATAAGTATCACAAACCAATCTCAGCTATTGATTATATGAATATAAGGTGTTATAGAAGTGTAATGAAACCACATATTCTTCCTATAGAAGAATGGCAACTTTATGAAGAATACTTTATTGCAGATGACGACAAATCCTTCAAGATAGACCTTATTAGAAACAGAAGGATTGTGATAAAGTTCTTCCTAAGTTGTATCATCTTGATAAAACTATTAGGAAGCAATCATTCTAGTCCTGACATACTTATTGGGATGGATATCTATTTCTAAGTAAAAAAGTTACAGATCTTGCCATAAGGTATTCTTTACAAATAAGATTTTAATGATTACATTAAAGAATGCAACATCTTTGAGCTATAAGTTGTTCCTACTGGATATAAAGATATTAGGGATTAACTCTTACGATATTACTCAGAAAGTTTTCACTAATTCAATCATCCATATCTAATATGGAATAATTCAAAATTTGATGTCCAATTTCCATTAAAAAAGAATGAAGACATTAATACAACAAAGGCTAGTCATCTAGGAATAAATCTAGATGACTTGAAGATGGCCCAAAAGGAGTGTGTTGTACTTTTGAAACAAGGACTGATCGAGTCAACAAAATCAGATTAAGCATGTTAAGCTTTTTATGTAGAAAAAAGTGTAAAAAAAACAGAGGAAAAAAGAGGCTAGCTATTGATTACAAGCCTCTGAATAATTTTCTTCAAGATGATAAGTTTCCTCTACCTAAGATAGATGAACAAGTGTTATTTCCAAAAGATGCAAAAATATTCTCAAAGCTTGATTTAAAAGCTAGATTTTGGCAATTAGGCATTAACCCAAAGGATCAGTATAAGACGACATTTCGCATTTCTAATACACAGTGCCAATGGATAGTCATGCCATTTGGGCTCAAAATCACCCCATTATTGTTTCAAAGCACCATAACAAGGATATATAATGGTATCCTATCAAGTGCTTTGGTTTACATTAATGATATCTTGCTTTATTCACAAACTCAACAAGAGCATCAAACCATATTAAAACAATTTTGGGATCTTCCTAAGAAGTATAGGATCTTCCATTTTTAATATCCAGACACTATATTTACTGTGTTTTTCATTAGTGGCTCGCTCTTAGAGAATGCATTGTGGTACTTGTGGGAATTCTCTATCCACTATGCATGTGCTATCTTTCTTCCTCCATTACAAATCTATCAACATTTATGTGATAAAGAAATGAAGGTTCCCTCTTATAGACTTTCCGTAAGGGGTACCAACCATTGTGAGATGGAGGACTTAACTCTCATAAATTATAGAGGATCTTAGGTTATGGGGGACTTCATTAGAGAAGCAAACCACTCAATGCTTTTTTTATCCTTAACTAGCCTTATAACACATCATATGATGGATCCATCTACTTTAAGAATCAGGTGTAATTTCTAGCATACCTCAGTCCAGTGGCCAAGATATAAGGAAAATGTCCTTAAAGGCCTTAGACACTTTCTTAGGGACCTAGATAAACAACAATGCTACTCAGTCAAAATTTTACTGACATGTAGGGTCTAAAGAAGACCAGTAAGGCATAGCCTTACCCATAACTAGTGGAGAGGTTGTTTCTAAATATCCAAGATGTGGTTGAGGGATGCAACACAAGGACTTCACAGGAGGTTACCCATCCTAGTACTACTCTCGTCCAAGCATATTTAACTTTGAAGTTCTTAAGGACCTAAATCATTTTCCTAAATATGCACCGCTAACTGTCTCTATATTTATTGGACCTTACCTAAGAGAATTCATTCCTGAAGAACCTAAATCCTAGACTTTGACATCCTGGATAATCCTATAGACTTATGCCAAAACATTGCTGAACCATATCAGACTTAAGACTCCTGTTTCCAAGATGCCTAAGAGATGATGATATTCCCATCATTCATGAAGAGGAGTTGGATAAATTTTTTAAAACTTTGAACATAGAGGAAGTGAGCCCCAATAAAAGACAAAGGAGAACCAATGATGATAGTGATAACATAAGGGGAGGAGCTTTCCTGTTAAATCTACAATTATGACAAGAACCTATCCGACAAAGATGATGATTAGGATTCCTCCCATTATTATTATAAGTCCCTCTATTTAAGGTTATTTGTTTAGATGTCTTTTATGATGTCATTTTTTTCTTATCCATTTATTGTATGATATGACATTATTCTTATCTACAATAGTTATTGTGATGCTTTTATCCATTTAGTGTATAATGTGATGTTGCTTATCCATTTAGGGTGTGATATGACCTTATTCTTATTTAGAGATATTTTCCTTTTTGTAATCTCCTTTACTTATCTAAGTCAATGAACTCTTTTGTTGTAAAAACAAGTTTTCATTAGAAGTTTCAATTCAAGCTTCATTGTATACTGAAAACTTTTCCATCCAATAAAGTTGTGTTTCCATATGGCTTCTCTCTGAAAACTCTCTCCCTTGAAGGCTTGAGTCTTTAATAAGTTTACTTCGGTCACATTGAGATACGATTATACTCCGCCCTTGCCTTTATATATGAGTCATGTGCATTAAAAAGTATCAAAATTATGACCATGTTTGAGTTTTAAGTTATACAAGGAGGAGTAGTTTGCTTATATACTTAAGAGGCAGACCTTGAGAGTTAACACTCAATCAGATGAAGGGCCCGTGTTTCGGTTCCTAGGGTCTTAGCTACAGTCATCTTTATCTATCTTAGAGCTCGTACATAAGTTTGCTCTATCATATTGCCAGTGGTTTGTTGTTTTCCCCGTACCCCTCTTCTAAGCCTTCCCGAGTAATTTCTTATTTTAGTTAACAAATCATGGAAAAGATAGATATTAAGCTACAATTGGAGATTTTATAAAATTTATTTCAATAAAAATTGTAATACAAGGCCTTGCAGGATGATTTTTGAAAGAATTTATGCAAAATTGAGAAGTTATCCAAAAAAGTTTAGGTTTTGTAAACCTTGTCAAATCGTCTTATCCTAGGCATTTGATTAAAAATCTTATTTTAGTTGTTATCTTTTTAAGGGATTAGACTTTAGAATTTATTTCTTCTTTTCCTTATAAATGGAGACTTTTAGTAGTTAAAGATACTATCTCATCTTCTAAGTTCTTCTTCAAATTTTTGTAATAATTTTATTTTAGTTTTGTGATCTTAAAAGCTAGACCTCTGAAAATTCACTAATATAAGATAATATATTATTAGTTAGTAATTATAAAACTAATTAAAATTATGCATTAATTATTTATATTTGTATAAGAAATAATATATAAATATAATAAATTAGTAAAATAATAAAATTTTCATTTTCTAAGAATAACATTTTATTAATAAAATTTTTATTATATTTTTAATATATGCAATATAGTGTATATTTCGTCAATATTTTTAATGAAAATTGATAGATAAATATCCTTTAGTCATATATTTAGAAACTTTGGAATGTTTATTAAAAAGGAGCTGCTTCTAATGTTTTAAAAATTGGATTGAAAATTAAATTAGTAAGACAAAAGATATAAGGTTTAAAGACTCAACTGGTATTAAACTTTCATTAAATTGATATATAGTAAATAAGAAATAAAAATTATTAAAAATAAGTAAAAATATAATAAAATGAAATACTTTATTGAAATACCAATATCTATTAATGTATAATTTATTAATAAAAATTATAATAATTCAATCTAAAGTTTAATGATACTTTTCTTTTAATAATTCATTTGTTCCTGTGTACCCTTATTCCTAAAATAATTATAATTTCAAATGGATATAAACAGTCAAAGGTGATAGGATGAGAGCATTTTGTTGAAAGAATGGAACTCGGATATCAAGATTTGTATTCAGTAGGACTAAAAAAACTATATCAATTTCAGGTCCATAAGTGTTTGGCATATGAGACAACCAAATAAAGTTCTAAATTTAGCATTTTACGTGAAGTTTGCTTACCAATTTTGTTTCTTATCCGAGCATCCTAGAGTTTTTTTGCCATTTGTTGCCTGCATATTATTTAAAGGTATAAAGACTTAATAGACTGTGAGGATGTTAAGTTATATTCCTTGGAGAAGTTAAGACTCTTGTAATGTTAAGGAAGAAATTAAAATACAA
Source organism: Erythroxylum coriaceum (assembly GCA_026874005.2). Classification (NCBI taxonomy): domain Eukaryota; kingdom Viridiplantae; phylum Streptophyta; class Magnoliopsida; order Malpighiales; family Erythroxylaceae; genus Erythroxylum; species Erythroxylum coriaceum. The sequence goes on from JANQAP020000007.1 coordinate 5,722,157, forward strand.
AAAAGGAAAGAGTTGTATTTTTATAGATTCAAATTTTATGAATAATAGTTTAGCATTTATTAAGAGCCAATACATTCAAAATAAAACAAAAAATTCAAAATGTAGCTTGCTAGAACAGAGACATTAGTGAGATACCTAATAATAGTACACTTTTAAAAGTTTCAAACTTTCATCTCTAGTCCATTACACCTACTCTTCACATTTATTGGTTATAATCAAAGGGGATCAGATCCTTTGTTCCAATTAACCAGTTCTAACCCAGTTTCATTAAATCTCATTAACATATTTATCTGGGGTCCACATAAATGTGTTATGCTATTGCATGATAAGCATATACTGCTTGTAGAGGTTTGCTTAAGTATATTTAATTGTATAAGCACATTGATTCATTTCATTTCACGTAAATAATTATTGATATGTAAACAAATTCAGTCTCCAAAAAATATTCAAAATTTTAATACAGAATTGAAAGTTTTACGTGGTTAGCCTTAGCTTTTATAATGAACTTAGGCAATAACTCAGCTACAAAAGCAAAATTAACTAAAACATGCAGAATACATCGTCTAGAAAATAGAAAATACTATAGGAGTAGGAAAAGAAAACTTCTCTCCTTAATGCAGAGAGTTACTCTCCCATCATTAAGCTAGAGCTAATGATGCATTCTCAAGCACAAATATAGTTTTTGATAGGTGGTAGTGGAATACGAGGGAGTTCAATATCATTGCATCTTCAGTCTACAATATGTTTTGTGTTGAATTCTTGCTATAAATTCTCAGAGCAAATCACTTTTCCTCATCGCCTTCCCTGATCAAGTTGCTATCCCGTGTTTGCAAGTTAAACCCTTTTTCATGAGAAGTCTATTAAAGTTGTCTTCTTTCGTATTACTCTTTCATTCCTAATATTAGAAACTATAGAAAAAATGCAGTCTTACCAATAAAAATGAAATGTCTAATTCCATAACTGAAAAGTTAATAACAATTAGAGAGTCAATAAATCTATATATCCCCTTATGAGAGAACTTAATAGCATGTGGAAACCATGGCCATGGGATAAACCTTGCCTACTAACCATTAGCAACAAACTAGCTGATGAGGCTAAAATAATAACCTTGCGTTTGTTTTTTTTCTAAAAGAAAACTGAATTTCCATTACGGATCTTGATAAAAATCGACCAAACATGGTGGGATATAATCCCAAACTTGGTGAGGAGCATAATAAAAGGCAGCCCTAGGAAGAGTATGAGCACCAACATTAGCTTGTCTCCTAATCCATCTAATAGAAACATTAGATCTTAATGATAAGAGAAACTTACAGTCTTGAAAAATTCCACCTAATTCCGATAAGTCATTAATAGGTGATAGCAAAGCTCTAACTAAATTTTGAGAGTCAGTAAGTATACATCCAGGTGAAAGAAAATGGTACGATAACTATATCAAGGTTTACGTCAAAGCAAGAGCTTCAACCAATAAGGGGTCCATAAAGCTATCCACAAAACCCGAAATGGCTCCTTGGTAATTCCCTTCTGTATCTTCCAAAATATCTTTGTATCCTCCAAGTCCAAGATTGGTATGTATTGCGCCATCTGTAAATGCTTGCCATCCACTAGGGATATAGGAGTCGACCTGTAGGTGATGGTTATTATGGTTTGCATTGCCAGACGTAAATGACATGGATGGAACACCATGCAGTCTTCTATTTGTTCTTGGGAAAGTCTCATTCCACTCCTTAATTACCCTTGCTGCTTCCATCATCACTTGACACTCGTTCCATTCTTCTTGCTGCCACACCCATCTGTTTCTGGCATTCCATATGGCCTACGTAGTGGTCACACAATTCAGCATAAGGTTTTCTTCCTTTAAGTTATGTACCTGCAAAAGAAGTGAATTAAAGGAGGTAGTATTGGTTAGTATCCCTCCACCCACAAATCTCCAAACCCTGTTGACTCTCTCATAATGCAACAATAAATGATCCCTATCCTCCAATCTATCACACCATCCATATTTTTTATCAATTTCCAAACCTCTCTCACCAAGCTTGATCTTTGTGGGAAGGACATCCCTCAAAGCCCTCTAAATAAACTCCCTCAATTTTGGTGGCACTCTTACCTTACAAATCTTCTTCCTCAAAACTCCTTCAAGATGCTCCCTACCCCTTCCTAACTTATTAAGAGCATGGTAATAACCCGTTCGGACTTTATATTTCCCATTCTTCTCCCCACTCCAAATTAGCTTATCCTCCCTCTCCACTAGACTTAACGGGATATTAAGAATATACTTAATATCCCTAACACTAAAAAGCTCAATCACTTGCTCTACCCTCCACCTTCACCTCTCCGTATCTATCAACTCACTAACTCTCATATTAGGATCAATAAACTCGAATCCATCCTCTGCAGTAAACCTATCACTCTTAGGGAACCAAGGATCTGATCTAGCTAGAATACTCTCCCCATTTCCCACCTGCCATCTAAACCCACTACCTAAATCATCTCTTGCAAACATAACACTCTTCTAAGTGAAACTAGGGTTGCTTCTCAAGGTCGCACCTAAAAAAAAGCTATCTCTAAAATATTTGGCTTTGAGAACTTTG
>JANQAP020000007.1:5762976-5779396 GCA_026874005.2 Erythroxylum coriaceum
CTTCCCAAAATGTCCCTACAAAAATCTTGTTCTTTTAATTCTAACTAACACCATAAACTTTCTAACTTAATCTTAATGTCTCCTTTTTAATTCCATAAATCTAAGAAAAAAAATTTTCCTCCGCCCATAGACATTTTAATAAAATCCTAACCAAAACAAATTAATCAAATTTAACCTCAAAATAAACTGAACACATGCTTATTAGTAAGAAAAGAATCGGGGCCCAACAGGGCCTAAAACCGTTGATTCAATTTTTGTGGGATATGCCTCTAATAGTACTGCCTATAGATTTATGGTTAAACCTATCTAACACTTATGGAACAATTATAGAGTCAAGAGATGTAGTGTTCTTTAAGGATATATTTCCTATGAAAGTGAGTATGCAAGTTCTTAGAGAATTTGTCCCTAGTTCTTCTACCAATGATGACATAGAGGAAGAGAAAATTATTGAACTAAGGAGGAGCAAAAGAGCTAGAGTACCTACTAGTTTTGGTTCTGACTTTGTTACTTCCTTTGTGGTGACAAAACCTGATGAGATGATGTTTTTGTGGTGACTTATATTATTCAGGAAGATCCTAAAACTTATAAGGAAGCATTGAGATCTGTGGATGCTACATTTTGGAAGGAAGCCATAGATAGTGAGTTAGAGTCAATCATATCTAATAAAACTTAGGTTTTAGTTGATCTACCTCAAGGGTGTAAGCCTTTAGAGTGTAAGTGAATTTTTAAAAAGAAATTGAGACCTGAAGGAACCATTGAGAGGTTCAAGGCAAGACTTGTGATTAAAGGATTTAAACAAAAAGAAGGATTGGACTTTTTTGACACTTACTCTCCTGTTACCAAAATTGCATCTATAAGGATGTTGTTTGCTATTGCCTCAGTATTTAAACTTCATGTGCACCAAATGGATGTTAAAATAGCTTTTTTGAATGAAGATCTGAATAAGGAGATTTATATGGTCCAACTCAGCAGGTTTAGAGTGCCTGGTCAAGAGCAAAAGGTGTGTAAGTTAGTTAAGTCTTTATATGGACTTCAACAAGCTCCCAAACAGTGGCATGAAAAATTTGTAAGTGAGATTTCAAACAGAGTTTCATTTCTTGTGTTGCTGATTCTTGTATTTATGTGAAATCAAATGCCAATGGATGTGTGATCATAACTTTTTATGTAGATGATATGCTTATTTTTGGTAGTAATTTATCTATCATTGATACTACCAAGATTTGCTAAAGTCTTCTTTTGATATGAAAGATCTTGGACCTGTAGACTTTATTTTGGGAATCAAAGTTGATAGGAATGACTCTAGTTTTAGGTTGAATCAAACTCATTATATTGAGAAAATTTTGAAGAAGTTTGGTTACAATGATGTTGATCTAGTTAAGACTCCCTATGACACTAATGTTGCTTTAAAAAAAATCTTAGTGACAGTGTAAACCAAGCTGAGTATGCTAAAATTCTTGATGGTGTGATGTTCATGATGAAATGTTCTCGTCCTAATATTGCAAACTGTATGAGTAGACTTAATAGATATACTCATAATCCTAGTTAAGAGCATTGGAATGCATTGATTCGTTTGCTGAGGTATTTGAAAGGTACTATGCATTATGGATTATCTTTTGGTGGTCATCCTCCTTTATTGGAGGGGTAATCTGATGCTAATTACGGAGAGTGATGATATACACTCTACCAGTGGTTATATTTTTACTTTGGCAGGAGCTGCAGTGTCTTGAAAATCATCCAAGCAAACATGTATTACGAGATCAACAATAGAGGCTGAGTTTATGACTCTGGAGTTGGCAGGACGGGAATTTGAGTGACTAAGGAATCTCTTAGCAGATATTTCGCTTTGGAAAATTTTGTGTTCCTTCATTGTAATTCGCAAGCTACCATTCATGTTGCCAAGAACAAGGCATATAATGGCAAAAGTAGACATATCAGATTGAGACATAAAATTGTCTGTACTTTAATTAGACATGGTGTAATCTCTCTGGATTATGTCAAGTCAGAGAGAAAATTAGGGGATCCGTTTATAAAAGTTTTGAGTTGAGCCCAATTGTGTAGTAACCTCATGATGGACACCCGACTTGAAAAACCAAGTTCAATATGTCAAATAAAGTTATGTGGTGACTACTTACTTGTGCTTTGATTGTGGAATAATAATGAGATATATTCAGTTGTTGAATTGCGTCTCTAGCATGACTGTATTACGTTTGATGTAGTTGAATTGTTTAATCCTTAATGAGTTCCATAGCCCAAGTTTTGGTGGTGTAAGCAGTACACACTTGATGGACTCACCTACATGATTATGGAGGGCTAACCACCCTCCTATGAGAATAATTGAGCTATCTCTCTAGAACGATCATGAGACCAGGGCATTTTGAGACTGTTAATTCTCTAGCAGGTTCTGCCTCCGTTTTTTTTTTGGACACTAGATTCAAGACTTAGTTCACCTGATTGTTCGCTTTTCTTTCTATTAAATTGTTCCAGTTTGTTTCTCATATTTTGGACCAAGTGAGGGATTGTTAGTTTCGTTGTTCCAAAATTTCAGTTACTAATAATGTTTATAACGTTATCAGCCAATAACTCCTATAACGTTGTTACATTATTATGCTCTAACGTTCCTTTTGTTTTAATAGCCTTTAATCCCAATTATCAATGTATGTATTGTTTCTACTATATAAAGGAGTCACTCATCTGCTCAATGGCACAACAACTACCGAAAACAATTGTCCACTTTCTCTATTTTTTCATCTCTTACGTATCTTTATTTGCTCCATCCCATACAAGCATTTTCTTCTACATACAAACACCTTACACACGTATTTTATCTTAACGCACAAATTCTGCATTTTTCTGTCTTTCTTTAATCTCGGAGATAGTTCCTACACTACTACCCTTTGGAGTGCACCGAAGCTGGTGAAAAAAGCGTTAACCTTAGGGTCGGATCTCATTGTCCCATTGCACCGTAGAGGAGGAATTTTCGACTTAGGACAGTGATTTTTCACGCCGCCTTATATTCAGATAAGTTGTTCCAATTTAATTATTATTGCTTTTCGCTAACAGCCTACACCAACAAAAAAGACAATGATGATTTTCCATGTATATGTATATGCAAGGTCAAGAAGATCCCTTTTACTCACCGGTTTGTAGACATATCCATTGCTGTAACGAACAATTGGAACATCAAGAAGGGACTGCCATGAATAAATAAAAACAGGTTTGATATACAGTTTGACAAAGACAAAGAGTTCTACGATATGTTTAATGTTAAGCAATTTACCTTAACATCATGGTTCTTGTTAAATTGGTAAGGAAAGGCTCTATATAAAAAAGAAAACAATTCCAGGCAGGGAGGTAGCAACGCTATCTATTGTAGAGGCATACCTGCAACATACCAGAGTGCTGATCCGTTCCGGTGAAAATGTTAAACTAGGAGCAGAGAAGTTTTTGTTGCTCATTAAAGACTTTTTACTCTGTTTTCAGTATTTAATATAAGTTATACATACTTCGTTTTCTTTTTTCTTTTTTCTTTTTGTTATAGCTAAACGTCAAAACAAGAATCAAATATAATCGTTACCCTCTATGAGTTGGGAGACATGCGATCTATAGGTTTCAACTCCCATGTGCAGCGGGCAATTTTTAATGAATTCACTGTAACGTGATTCACTGTTCCTCATTTATGAAATCAACGTGCCGAATCACAGAGAAGAGATCCTATTCACACTTGACAGGTCGATTCAGATAACCTAAAAACAGAAACATATTTACAGAACCCTATAGAAAAGTTCAATTACTGGAACAACTAGACCATTTACAATCACAGGAATCCTGTTCCTGAAGGGAAATTTAGGTTCACGATTCTTGGACTCCTCAAGGCCTCCGTGCAAAAAATGGTCATGAATCAGTTTTAAGTCACATTAACCAGCATTACTTGTATCGGTCTCCAACGAACCCTGGCCACTGTTGTGAACGTCAGACAAATTGTGGGAACAACGCTGGTATTGCTTAGAACCAGTTGAATGAACAGGTTTCTTGAACTGAACTAAGATCATGGTCATGTTGTCACATCCTTCCCCACCAGCTGTGGGTGCCAAACACCGGTCAAATACTTTCTCGCAAATTGCTGAAAGCTTATGTTCCTGGATGGAATAGAAGAACGAAATATTTGTTCGTGAATTGCATACGCGTAAAGCTTTAACAAGGCTGTTCCGAACTTACAGTGTTCAACTGCTCGCGCACATAGTCCACCAGTTGTTGACTTGACATGCAATCCCTAGTAGTATAGTTGCTTTGTCAGAATTTGCGAATAACAAATACTAACAAGCCAACTGGAGCACATCCACAAATTGCTCTATATTTTTAATTTGAGCACTTAGTTTCTCTTTGGTCAGTTGGATAAGAAGTTCGGTTATCGCTGTGCTACAGAAAGAGAGATGGATGGATGGTGACAGCTATGGACATGAGATATCATCATCCCCATGTTGCATTAGTTTGGTTTTAGAACTAGTCATCACTTCATGCATGCATGTACAAGTGGTCGGATTATCTCAACTCCACCTTCCAAATTGGATTACGCACATTTAGTCTAGGATACAACTGTCGCTTCCAAGTCCAGACTTTGGAAGAAACAAAAGGTCCTAAAAGTTGCAACTAAGAGCAGAGGCAACATACAGAAACAAGCCCTGCTGTGGTGATAGTAACAGCAGCAGCATCAACAATATTGTAACAGTAGTAATTGTACAAGCAAAGGCTTAGAAGTGTTTAGTCTGAACTGAGCGTTCCAATGAATTGATATACTGTCAAATTAGTTAATAAAAGAATTTACTTGAACCTAACAGGTATGATTTACTTGGAACTTAACAGGTAGGGATTAATAACCTGCATTCGAGTCAACCTATACAAACCCCATTAAGCCCTCTTAAGTGACACACGTGTCACTCAGTGCAACTGCTTTATGAGTTGACAGCTTTAGGTTTAGAGTCGTTCTAAGGATTCCCAATTTTGCCAACAAAAAAAAACTTCTACTACTGTAGTCCATTAATCATCTACACTATAGTCTATAGCTCAAGGAAAAGCTACGGAAGGAATAAGAAAAACTATGAAATAACGCATGACAGCACTTACCAAATCCCATCACAAGCAAGGACAAGAAACTCATCATCGTCACAGAGTTCAATCTGTCCAATCAGTACAAATGGTAAACAAGAAAAAAGTTGTGTCAGAAACACACTCGAAACAGACAAACAATCCACAATTAGGGACGCAAGGGATTCAAACTAAAAGCCCTCCTTTTCCAAGTTGGGATGTGAAAGCTACTTCAAATGATAGTATATTTATGCAGTCTTATAATTAGATCAACAACTTAGGCCCACTAAATTGAATCCCCAAGCTCAAAGATGATAAAAAAAGTAAAAAACGAAATGAACAAGAACATGAAACATAAAAAATTAAGTTGCAGGATTAATGGTGCGTACAGTGGTTACATCTGGATTAGCAGTAACAATTTGCTTTTCAGCAGGTAGCGTTTTGTTCTGCTTGAACTCCATGTCACCTTTAAATATTAGCATTAACAAGGTGAGAATAATTAAAGCAGAGTAGAGAAGCTTTCTTATTCTCTCCCACAGAACGACGACCATTTTCACATACCAATTGCCCTTGCCAAGTTTAAACTTCCATTCACTCGCCCCACTTGGATAAAGCCACCAGCCTTCAGAATCCTCTCTCTCTCAACCTCAAGTTCAGGCTTATGATCCTTGGATAAATTATATGCCTGCACAGAACTATTGACATGAGACACTGCAGTGAAATCTGCAAAGAGACACTGTTTTGACAATAACCATCTAGGGTCACATTGGAACACATTATCAGTATATTTACAGGTACAAAAACAAGATATCAAAATGATTTAGACTCCAACTTCTCAGTTCTTTAGGAAATTTAAGTACTCTAAAGGATTTCAGCAGGCATGCTTATCTTCTTCAGCAGATAGTGCCCTCACTTGCAATTAATTGGAAGAGAAGGGAAAGAACAAAGTAGGCGTTTTAGGCTTTGACATTATTCAGTTAACAGTGAGGACAGGTATAACACGATCAAGTTTTATGCAATTATGGAGATGGATTGATGTACTTCGATAAAGTTTACAATAAGGATGTGACTTGAACGTTGATCAGCCTTTTAACAAGTGGTGACAGGAGGGAGACAGAGAAACAGCAAAAGTGAACAAGAGACTAAACGGGAAATTAATTTAATCAGCTTAACTATTGTCCTCAATAAATATAATGACAAGTATATTTAAGTACTCTTAACTTTGCTCAACTATGGTAGAAGCCACTTTCAGAATGGATTTCTCTCCTGCCTACAATTATTTTCATTTTTCTCACATCTGGTCTCAATAACATCTGACCAAGAAGAATGACTGCTTGCGTAAGCAAAGATCAAATAAGTGTTCAAAACAAGGAGAGAGAGGTGGTCGAATGGACGTCATCTTGTTCTGAAAGCAAAATTTGTGAGAAAAGAAAATTCAAATAATGCAATTACTATGTTGACATTTCTTGAGGGGAAAGAACTGTTTAGAAGGCATTACAGGATGAAATACAATTACCTGTCCCTTCCTGGAAATAACACAACGAGAATCACCAGCATTTGCAACAATAAGTTGCTTGTCTCGAATCATTGCTACACATGCTGTGCTTCCACAAGTTGGTCCGTGAAATTCAGAATGAGATCCCTGGATTAGGAAAGCACAGTTAAATTGATAACCATTTTCACCTGCACTAACAAATCAGATGAGCTAAAATAAAATCTGTCAGTTTCCTGCAATACCTCCTCAGATGACCATTCAGCGAAATGGCCATTGGCTTCACTATTCCTGGGAGGCCATGTTAACCCTTCAATCATGCCAGAAACTTTATCTATCTTATCACCCAAAATAGCTAATTCCCTCCATCCCCTTTGTCCACACATCATCTCATCCATTCTGCAGGAAACACTAATAAACTTAGTAATTTACTCCATGTGGAACAATTTATCTGACCACAAACATAGCCAAAACTGCATTGCATCATATAGGTTTCGGAAACATTTGAGACACAAGTATGGTAGCAAACAACAATAGAGCCTAGTGAACAAGATAATCATTCCAATACCAATCTCCAAGATGGAGAAGTTTACCTGACAGTTGATAAATACTTTTTAGTTTAAACTATTCACAGTAATAGCATACACATCAGATCAATATGATACTGCCACTGCCAGGTTGGCCTGGGCTATTATAAGCATATAATGCAAGAAAACACCATAGCAGTCTTGGTAAGATTTCATGTCATGAAATTCTCAGAACTATTGTTAAATCTAGACGCATGAAATGGACATATTAGAGCAAATGATAGTGAATTTACCTGAGGAAAGTTTTCTGCAATGAAGTGCTTATATCTCCAGCCAAATAAGCTTCATGTTTGAGCACTTGTTGGTGAAGAAACTTGGCACAGAATCTAGCCACCACTTGCCCTGGAACACAATGAACTTTAAGGAATTCGGTTGCTCACTATTAATTTCAGATACAACTAAAATATACTGGCTCTCATCTCAACGTTACAAACTTCACAAAATTAGCAAGAACTTTGGTTCCATTCGTCAATCTTTATCATGGATATGTAGGTCATTTCTCCATTATCATTCTTCTACAAGTCATATTCACATTTAAGCATCCCCATCAATGGTCGTCTTAAGTTCCACCTGACATTTCTTGTTCAAAATCAAACCCATCCCTAATAAGTATGCCCACACAAGTTGAATCGTATATAGCCAAAAGCTTCAAACCTTGCTCCCAAACCCTTACCACTAAGAATTGCCCAATATGGACCTGTTAGGGAAGTAGGACAAGGATATGCAAAGCAGTAAATGCTATTTAAAATTGTGGCAAGGAAAAAAGTACTAAGGATAATGTAATAGGAAAAAGTACAAGGTTGATATTAAAGTTCCACAAACAGAGGGCAATGGCAATCTTTTTTATTCATCATGTGAAAAGTTATACAAAATAAATAAGACTATTATATTAGGACTCATAACAAGCAGTACAATAGAGCTGACCTCCATGGCCATCATAGACAGCAAAGAAAGACGTTGAACTGTCCAAATCTGGATAAGCTGCATGCTGTTAAACACTTCATATAAGTTTTGCATGCAATAAGTAACATGTCATAGTTATGTTAATCGTTAGTGTAAGTCCACTGATCACAACTTTTATGACTACAATAATGCATTACACTACTTAATGATATATTAAGTCTCTCATCTTACTTTCATTACTTTCCTAACATGGTATGTAAAGTCATATCACAATGACAATATCCAATTCATAACTAGTTGTAACTGCAATGGCACATGTAAACCATAATCATATAGACATAAAATTATTCAAACTTCTTCAGCCCAGAAAACAGCCTGTTTTAGGTGAGCTATAATTGATTTTTCATCAAATGAACTTTGTAAAATGAATAAGGTGCAGTGACAAATAGCATTCATGTTTTTATGTGTTTCTTGGAATACAAGCTTCAAGATGATGCTTCGACATTACAATATTTTAAGAAATGCAATGTAATATCCGTATTTGTTCTTCCAACACAATGGCTTTCTTTCTGGACTCTATTTCAATTCTTTCTTTCTTTCTGGACTCTATTTCAATTCTTTCGTTCTCCTTGATTCTCTCCATGTTTTACATCTTTCAACGAACATGAGGAAGACATAATAAGAGGCAACTAGTTAGCAGCAAATGTGGGTTTTAGGTGGTAATTCAATATCAGGAGAAAACACTAAAACACTAGAGGTTCACTGTTATTGGCTTGGGCCCAGGCTCGAGTCACCGGGCGATGTACTGAAAAATCGATGTCGTTGAGGGAAGACTTTCCCTTGTTGTCGTTCTTCTTCCTCCCTATGATGAAAGCGAAGATCAGCTCATTGCAGGGACCTGAATACCTAGGACCTCGTCAGGAGAGAGAGACGCGGGGGGTCCTGGGGTGTAGGCCATGAGACGCGGGGGGGTCCCTTCCATAAACTACTTTAAATAGTGTGTCCTGCAGGGTTGCGTGGTGAGAGGTGTTGTAACAATATTCCGCCCATAGTAGCCAGTCAACCCAGCTCTTGGGGTTGTTCCTTGCAAAACAACGGAGGTACATTTCAATAGTTCTGTTGAAAACCTCCGTTTGCCCGTCAAATTGTGGGTGATATGTTGATGAGAAGGCTAACTTGGTGCTGCTAAGACGGAATAATTCCTTCCAAAATTTGCTAGTGAAAGTTGCATCTTTGTCAGAGACTATAGACTCGGGAAAGCCGTGGAGACAAACAATGTGGTCCATGAAAACTTGTGCAATGCCTTTGGCTGTGTAAGGATGTGCCATGGCGATGAAGTGGCCGTATTTGGAAAAGCGATCGACGACCACAAAGAGCACAAATTTGCCCCAAATGGGCAACCCATTCATGAAATTCATTGATATGTTGGCCCAAATTTGAGTCGGCAATTCAAGGGGTTGTGGCAAACCAACTGGACGCAAGCAAGCAGTCTTGTTTTGTTGACAAACGGGGCAGCGGGCAACATTCTCAATGACCGTACCTTTCATGCCTTTCCAATGGAAATCTTGGTGAAGTCGTTGGAGTGTCTTTTGCGTACCCTCGTCTGTGCTATCATGAACGCCTGAGAGGATTGCTGGAATTAGGAGTGAAGTGTCAGAAAGGTGAATTCGGCCCTTGTACCAGAGGACTCCTTCCTGCTCGGTCCAAGGTCCCGGGAGTGCTCCTTGTTGCAACCGGTGACGAAGTTGCTAGATGTTGGTGTCACTAGCTGTTGCAGCTTGTATCTCGTCCCAAAGATCTAAGCGAGACTGGCTAATGGCATTCAGCTCCAAAGTCTCCTGATGACATCGAGATAGTGCGTCGGTTGCGTTGTTGGAAAGCCCAGATCGGTATTCGATGTCGAAATCGAATCCCATGAGTTTACTTATCCAATGTTGCTGTGGAGAAGTTGTTATGCGCTGCTCGAGCAAGTATTTGAGGCTATAGTGATCCGTCATGATGAACAACTTGTGTCCCCATAGATAAGGTTGCCAATGTTGAACCGCCTTTGCCAAACCGATAAGTTTCCGCTCATACGCCGCCAGATTGTGATGTCTAATGGCGAGTTGGCGGCTCAAATAAGCTATGGGGTGTTGATTCTGTTGCAGGACCGCACCAATCTCATTGTTGGAAGCATCACATTCCACTATGAATGATTGTGTGAAATCGGGTAATTGCAAGACGGGGTTGGTGGCTAGTGCTTGCTTTAATTGCTCATATGCCTTCTCTACTGCTTCCGTCTAGGTGAAGGAGTTTCGTTTCAGCATTGCAGTAAGAGGTCCTACGATTTGGCCATAATCTTGGATGTTTCGGTAGTAACCGGCTAGCCTAAGGAACCCGCAGAGAGCTGTGACATTTTGTGGTTTTGGCCACTCCACAATTGCTTGAACTTTTTCGGGGTCCATAGTAACCCCTTCTCGGGATATGACGTGCCCCAAATAAGCAACTGTCGTAGTACCGAATGAACACTTTCTTGATGAAGAGCTGGTGGGATTGTAACAGGTCGAGGAATGTTCGTAGGTGGCGGAGGAGCGAGTCCCAGTCAGTACTATATATCAAAATATCATCAAAAAATACGAGGATGAATTTGCGGAGATGCTTTCGAAAGACCTCATTCATTAAGGCTTGGAACGTGGAAGGCGCATTTGACAATCCAAAAGGCATTACAAGGAATTCAAAATGCCCGTGATTTGTACGAAGGTCGTTTTCTCAATATCGTTGTCAAACATCCGTACTTGGTGGTAACCTGATCGGAGGTCCAACTTAATGAAGAATTGCGCCCCGCGTAGTTCATCTAATAACTCATCCACCACTGGAATTGGGAATTTGTCTTTAATGGTCTTGTTATTCAATTCTTGGTAGTTGATACAAAACCGCCAAGATCCGTCGTGTTTTTGACCAACAGGACTGGTGACGAGAATGGCGAACAGCTAGGTCGAATGATTCCCTGTTGTAGCATTTGTGCACATTGCCTTTCTATCTCATCTTTCTGCAGGTGAGGATATTGATAAGACGACCACGGGGCTAGTGTTCGGCTCCAAGCAAATGCGGTGATCGCAACTTTGAAGCAGTGGAAGGCTTGTAGGTTCCTGGAAAACGCCCTCGAATTCAGTTAAGAGTTTTTTTAATTATGTGTCTTCCTTGGGGTGTTTTCGATCAGATGCAGTTGGGGTTGCATAGTAGTGACTCGTCCTTGGAGTCTCACCTTCTGTTGATTATTCCCAAAGGTCATAGTGAGCACTGAAAAATCCCAAAGAATAGGTCCAAGGGTTTGTAACCATTTGGTTCCCAACACCAAATCAAACCCTGCTAATGGAATGACCAGAAAATCTACTTCGAACTCGATTCTGTCAATGGTGAAATGGATGCCTTTGCAGAGGTCCAGACATTTGATGCTATCCCCGTTGGCCATGGCGACCGTTGCTCCAATTAGCCGGCGTGGGTGAGTTGCAGGTGCTTGACGGCTGTCTGCCTGATGAAATTATGGGTGCTCCCTGAGTCGACTAAGCCGCGCAAAGGGAACCCATGTACCACTACGTGAATCTGCATCGTGCTTATTCCCCTTTGGCCTGTTATGGCGTGAAGGGAGATAATGGGGTCGCCTTGTTCGTCTTCCATGGCCAATTCCAGTTCGTCATCACCCACCTCCAACCAGAATAGTCGTTTACATTGGTGTCCGAAGGCGTAGGGCTCGTCACAGTTGTAGAAAAGGTCCTTGGCTCTCCATTCGTCCATCTCTGCTCGGTTCAGTCGGCGGATAAAGGTAGGCGCTTGGGCCTTTTGGGGGTTCTCTGTTGAGGTTGCTGCCGTGCTCTTAGTGGTCGGTTGGTTGCCACCCAAGATGTGATTGGGATTTGCAACCCACCGTCGTGCACCCAATTCACGCATCATCTTCTGTCGGGTTTCATAAGCGCGTGCCAAGCTCATGGCGTGCATCGAGTCGGGTGGTTCTTGAAGCTCCACTTCGAGGCGTATCCAATCCACCAACCCGGCTGTGTATAGGCCGACGTATTGATCGACCTGCACTACACAGCTTGCCCTTGCCAACTTTTCTTGAAATTGCTTGTTCTATTCTTCAAAGGTTCTAGTTTGTCTCAAAGTAACCAAATCACCCAACGGATTGTTGCGGGCGGGCAGTCCGAATCGCAACTTGCAAAAGTACTTGAACTCCCCCAATCAATTTGAGGTCTTTCCCCTTCTAGTTGATAAAACCATAGCTGTGCTTCGCCAAGAAGGTGGAAGGAAGCCAGACCCACTTTGTCTGCGTCAGCTGTTCATTGATTTGCAAAAAACTTCTCGCAACGGTGGAGCCAAATCAAATGGTCTTCGAAGCTGTCGTATGTTGGAAAGTCGAGTTTCGTGTATCAGGGGACCATGGCCCCGGTGGCCTGAAAGGGCTGGGTGTTACCGCCCTCTGAGATGTGTTGTTGTCGTTGTGGTGTGGGGGCTCCCTTGTGCCTACTGAACTATTCTGCAGGTGTTGGAGGAGCAAATCTAGTTTTTGATCGAACTTCTGTGACAATTCTTGTATCTAGGAGTTTGTTCTCTGTTCTGATTCGGTAATCATGACGCGTAGTTGATCTGGGTCGGAAGGTGAATCGCTCATGGTGATTGGCTCTGATGCCAAGTTGTTATTGGCTTGGGCCCAGGCTCGAGTCACTGAGCGATGTACTAAAAAATCGATGTCGTTGAGAGAAGACTTTCCCTTGTTGTCGTTCTTCTTCCTCCCTATGATGAAGGCGAAGATCAGCTCGTTGCAGGACCTGAATACCTAGGACCTCGTCAAGAGAGAGAATTCGATCTCGAATAATTTGTGAAAATATTGCTTGCCTTTATTCCTTTGTAAACCCTCAATATATGGCGTTTGTATCTCCTAAATTAACCCTACTGTAATAGAATTCCTATCCTAGTTGACAACAAATTTCCTATTCTAAAGATAAACAATAATTAACCCTACTATAATAGAAGTCCTATACTAGTTGAAAACGAATTTCCTATTCCGATTCGACTTCAATTTCCTATTCCTATTCGACTTCCTACACTGCGTTTGTTTCTTGGTTTTTTGCCTGTCTCCGCGTATATGTCTTCCCTACGAATGCATCCATAACATTCACACCCTAACAAGCGTAGTTTGAGAGACTCAAATCGATGTTCCCTAAACTGCCTTAAAAGCTTGCGGCATGGAAAGAAAAACAGGTTGTATGATGCTTTCAGTAATTTCTTCTAAAGCTGCAAAGGATACAATGTTGCAATCAATTCCTTGAAACATTTAAGTCTGTTGAGAGAGTGACCAGTAACAACACTACCACGTAGTCACCTTCAATTGTACAAATCTAGTTTGTTCAACTTCACTAAAAATAAAAATATAGCAAACCAACAAACATATCATATGACATATTTTAAAGGACTTATAACCACACAAATTCTTAGAGATATCATGTCTTTGAGCAATTTAGAGCTCGCATAGCACCTTTTCTTGACCTGTTGAACAACCATGACATTAACCACATGAAGCTCAAATACATTATCCAAATTGATAAATTCAAACAAATACCACATGATTAATCATCAAAATATATACAACAGATGGTTTTCATGCCTCATTAAGTAATGTCATCTTACAACTTCACCGAAACCTGGATATTAAATATTCATGGCTAGTACATTTAAATATAGTAAGGTAAAGAAAGAAATCAAAAATACTCACTGCATCTTCCATTGTTGAACGCCAACCTTGCATGGAGGAGACCCCATATCGAAGTCTAACACTCTCACCATCTTCTGATGCCTTCTCTGTTTTAGGGGAGCTGAGATATACCCCCATTGCTATCTGAAACAAATCACAATCAACATAATTTAGCATAGCTATGCTTGAACGTAGATTAAGTGAATATGTGTATGTGTTCATTTACTTTACTTGATTCTTATTGTTGAGGAAGAGTTTCTGATTCTGTTTCTATCCTTTAATCTCTTGAGATCAGATATTAGTAAATGATATATGAAAAATCGCGAGAGGATAGAAGCATGGGTGAAATTCAAACATTTTCTACAGTTTCATCAAACAAACCATTTCCATACATCCAACGATCCAAATATCAGTTTTGTTCATACTGAATATCCAGGTGATTTCGCAATTTTCTATTAACAATTTAGGCTTTAGTCACATATCAAACAACAAACTAAAAGAATTGACAAATTCTGAATCGGAGACAAACAATCCACGAACCAAAGAAATTTTATATTAAAAAGAACACCATCTCAAAAATGAAAATCAGACCTCAAGCCGGGCAAAACTATGATCAAGCGAATACTTTAATTTCAGCCTCATTTAACACAATCCAAGGACATTAAAAAAAGGAAGAAATTCCAATCCCCCGACTTTTCTCGCAAAGCAAACAGATCTCCAAAACAAAACCAAGCACATAAGCAGATAATGAAAAGTAGTTGACAAATTATACAAAACTATGAGGGCAATTATTCAGTTCTGGATTGGGAACGAAGAGAGAGAGAGAGAGAGATGAATTACTCACCCGACAGTTGCAGAGACCGTCAGGTCAAACACACACGGAGCAAAGGCAAATGAGAAATACGGTGGTGTTCTCTTCAATTAGAACGGTCTCAAAATCTTAAATACAGCTCCTACTAGGAGGCAGCCACGCGTCCTGCACGTGGGCTGTTTATTTTCCTTCAACTCCGCGTTACTCGTATCTTATTATTAGGATTCATGTCTCGAGGGCCTGAGGTCTTGAGGGCCTGGGCTTCTCTGAAGAATTAAGTAAGATTAAACCGTGATTTATCTCTCTATTATTTTATCGGGTCGGAGTATGGGGGCATCTAGAGTGGGCGATTCCACCTTTTGAGTGCAAGGATTCATGTCTTGATTAACGGTTTATGTCACCCGTGATTACGTTTAATAAAGAAGGTTAAACTTAATTATAAAGTTTGAGAAATTTTATGATTAAATATTAGATATTTAATAAATAAGGACCAATATAAGATATTGAACCTTATTTGGACATAATTATTATTTAATTATAATTAACTATAATTATAATTATAATTATAATTATGTTATAATATTTATTTCAATTAAATTACTAAAATGTCCAAAACTTATTATAAATAAACTTAGACTCCAAGTTCTCTTAACCCATTATATGGATACTTTTAGAAGTCAGTCACATATATAACTATGGTGGTTTAGATGAGCTAATTTTAAAAATAATTTGAGAAAAATGACAAGAAAATAATCAAGTTTTACAACAAGATACGAATTATGACTCATATTTTGTTATGTTTCATGTATTAATCATGATATAAAATTTTACTTGATCTTGATTTTTGAGAAACCAAAATAATTTCTCAGTATTTTATTAAAACAAATATTAATTTTAGACCTTAATTCACATTATTTAATTTTTATTAATCTTAAATTTTATAATTGAAATAAAAAATTGCATATTAAATCTGAACATTAAAATATGAAAATTTTATATTAATATCTTTTATTCATAAGCCATATTTTTTAATAAAAAAAGTTCATATTGAAAGTTTTTAAATCCTTACTTTCAGTTTAGAATTAAAGTGTCAACAAGACTTAAAAGCAATTGTTGAATAGTTTTAAAACTTGAATAATTAAACATGGCCTGCCTATAAGCAATAAAGAAAATCAAACCACATCCTTATTTGCTAATTATGGATGTTGGTTTTTTAATTCACAAAAAGAGGGGATTGAAATCTACCGCATGTGATTGTTGCAGGTTGTTCCTCTTGGCTTGGCTTTTGTGCTTCTAGGATTGAGAATAAGCGATCTTTAGCTTCATGTTGTATGACCAACGGTGAGTTTATTTTCTATGACCATTGGTTTTTGGTTGCTGAGTTGTTGAAATCATTTTATTAGGGTTATGCTAGAGGATGACTAACAATAAAGTAGTGTACAACGTTAGGCGAGGTGCTAAAAGTCCAACCCTATTTTGAAACTTTTGTGATCATAGACACCTATAGTTCGTGGGGATAACAAGAGGTGTTAAATGCCTAACCCTATTTTGAATCTTTTGCAGTCTGTTTGGTTACTGTCTCCAATATGCAGAGACGGAACGAGACGGAAATTTAGAGACGGAACAGAACAGAAATTGGAGACAGTGAGCTGTTTGGTTGTGATGGACAGAACAGAAACAATTGTCTCCGTCTCGAGGACAGAGATATGTTTGGTTGCAGGGGACAGAACATAAAAACAGTGGCTATGACGAAAATGCCCCTATAGTATAATATGATTGGAAATATGTAATTTATTGATTATTTTATAATTGTATCAATA
>JANQAP020000007.1:5779496-5789526 GCA_026874005.2 Erythroxylum coriaceum
TCTCCGGAGTCGGGACAGAAATTGGTGGAGACAGCAAGCAAACACGTTGGGGACAGAATTTTTCTGTCCCCGTCTTCTGTCCCCACCCACGGGGACAGCAAGCAAACGTAGGGTTGATAATCATAGACACCTTTATAGTTTACGGGGATGACAAACAAGTGAAGACAAAAAAGATGATGCTCTTTTGGGTAGAGACAGGGTCGCGTGCTACGCAATCATATTTATCAACCATGTAAGCACATAGGCCTGTGCAAAGTGACACATGCCCATGTTCTCCACTTTCACGGTCGTCTGGATTAATTATGTAATTCTATGTATATGTGTGAAGAAGGACATAAATAGCGAAGACATATATGGTCATGTACATACCCATGTTTACAACATATATAATTATGTGTGACAACCGTGTATCTCTCTATGACTGTATATATCTATTAGTAAGATGGTGCTAAAGAAACATTGTAACTTACACAGTCTTATATATGATTGTGTACTATAGAGAAAACTTATTTTGTGATATGAAAGAAAAAAATACGTAGGTTTTGTACAAGAATGCATCCATAACATTCAAAAGTAAGTAAAAACATAGAGAGCGAAAATAATGTAAGATTCTCACCTTTTTTATTATTTTTTGGATTGGTTTAAAAGTTTGTTGATTGATACATCAACTTTAGTTTTAATACTAAAACTTTGTGATACAACTTATTGGAGACAATAACACAACTCTCTAAGCTTGTCGGGATGTCTCTCAAGTAGATGTTTGAAAATTAAATTGTCTTCCTGTAATTGAAATAGAGGGTGAGATTGCTGAGCGTTCAGCCCATTTTGAGACTTTCGGTGATAGTAAATGCCTTTATGGCTCATGGGAATGACGAACAAGTGAAGACAAGATGAATGAAACTCTTCTAGGCAGAGTCACAATTGTGTAGGATGCTACATGCCTGTGTCTTTAACTTACATAACTGTGCATATCAACTGTAAAGTGGCACACGTCTGTGTTCTCCACTTATATGCCCGTGAGGATCAATCATGTAATTCTCTAAAACCATGTGAAGAAGGACACAAAGAGCGAAGGCATACACAGTTGTATACACGCCTGTGTTCATATCATATACGATCATGTGTGAGGATTGTATATCTCTTTATGATCGTGTACACATATGAGTAAGGCAGTACTAAAGAAATATGATCACTTACATGACCATATATGTGACTGTGTACGGTGGAAAAAAACCTATTTCTAGATATAAAAGAGACAATACGTATTTTTTTACATGAGAGTACTATCATAACGTCCAAAAGCGAGGAAAAACAAAGAGAGGGCAAGAAGTATAGGATTCTCATCCTTTTTTATTGTTTTTGGGATTGGTTCGAGAGATTATTGATTCTTACATCAACTTTGATTTGAATCTTGAGATTTTGGGAGACTTGTTATGAGGTGAGAGATCAAACTTTGTAAATCCTTATATGAACTTAGTGGATTTGCTTATCAGATTGGGTCATGATTTTTCTCTCTACACTAGAGGGTTTTTCATGTAAATCTTGGTGTTTGTTTCATTATTTTCTTATTCTCTTATTGATTTGTTGGTTGAATTTGAAGAGTACTTTTGCTGTTAAAATTTAGTTGATCTTTTAGAGAGTTGTATTATTGTCTCCAAACATGAGGAGTAGCCTGTGACTAGAGAAAGCTAACAGGTGGTAGCATGTCGCACTCCACAGTGTGGAGAAACAACTGACGTCGCGTGTGGCAATGGTGGATGAACCATAAAACTCTGAAAATAGCCTTAGAGAAGGTAAAAGTCAATGGCTACTACTGGAGAGTTTGGATGTTTAATGGACTAGCTGTCAGCGGTGAGGTGCTTCTATAAATGGCAACAACTATAAGTGTTAGTTGGCAGCAACTTAAAACATTTTGGGCACCTAAGGTTTTGCAGGTTTTGGTTTCTGAAAAGAGAAGAAGAGGTTAGTTTGGACTTAAGGTTAGGCTTATTCTATGGGTTAAATAAGTAATATTTGGCAATCAGGTTAGTGTAATCCAAAGCTAGAATAAAGTGACTTGCTACTAGGATATTGCATTATAGGATCAAGATAAGAGTTGTTAAGGTATGAGAATAACATATTCTAGACTTAGATTTGTTAGACTCTTGGATTATGAGTAATCCAATTCTGCAATAGTCCATGATTAAACATAATTTAAAAGGAGTTTTAAATTTAAAATTATTTTCAAAATTAAAGTAATTATTTTTATTAATTTAATTAATTAAATTAGTTACTAACTAAAATTTGGAAATTTTCTAAAATTAAAATTAAATATATTTCAATTAAATTAGAATTAATTAATTAGACTATTTAAAATTAAGAAAGGAGTTTTCTTAAGTAATTCAAAAGTGTGTTTCCTAATTAAAGTTATTTATTTCAATTTGATTAAAATAAATTAGATTTATTATTGTTATTTAGAGAATTTTATTCTATTTATTTAGAAAATTTTTTCTTTATTTATAAATGATAAGATTATTGATTTATTAGAAAAGGTACTTTATTGATTAAATTTGAAAAGGTATTTTCATTTATTAATGGAAAAATAAGCTTTTCAATATTTTTAAAATATTTTTCTAATTTATTATTAAAATATTTTCTAATTATTAAGAAATTAATCTCTAAATAAATAATGAAATTACTTTCTTAATTAATTAAAATTATTTTATTTTATTTAAAAATGATTTTTCTAAATTATAATAAATAAGAAGCATAGTTTACTAAAAAAAATTTCATTTAATTTTGTTAAAGGAGTCAAAATAATTGTAAATAGTTTTCAATTAAATTTAAAAAATATTTTCAAATCAAATATTTGGAATAGAAATTTAACTCATTTAGGAATCAATAAGTTTAATCTAATTTAATTATCCAAAGAGTTGAAAATATTATTTTAGATTATGAAGATCGATAACTAGAATCAAATAAAACATAATACTTTATGCATATAATTTAATTATGAGTGTATAAGTTACATGATTTATTTATATGTTTGATTTATATATTAGATGTATATTAAATTATATGTTATGTGTGTGTGTGTGTGTGTGTGTGTGTCATATTTTAGGTACAATTTTTTGTTTGATAAAATGAATAAAATTAAATCTCTCGTTAAATATTAAATACATGTTGAAAATGTGATTATTGCCTTCTATTATTTAAACATAAAATCTTAGTTTTGTTTATTATAAAGCTTGTTAAGTGACTCAAGTATCCTTCAACTTGAATATATTTTATCTTAAATTAATTGATCCTACTTAACTAAATTTCTATTATTTAGATGAGTGACTCATAATCATAGTAATTTAGAGGCAAAGTTAGGAATAACATATAAGATATGTTTTGGTAAGAATTGTCACCTAACAGATCTAAGAGTCACATGAGATATGATTGATAAGTATATTATCTACCTAATTTAAGTTTAGTTAGATTACCGAGTGGCTCAAAGTCAACTAAATTTAAAAGGGATCTTAGCCCACTAAAGATACTAGAGTAATCTTTCTAAATAGTAGTGAAGACTATTATTTAAAATAAAATAATGAGAGTACTAAATACATGATTAAAGTTCTAATCTTATGTAGTAGTTATGACATATAATTTATTACTTACTTTTCTGACATTTATATTTTGTTCCAAGTGGCATTTACCTTGTTTAGTATGGTTGATAATAAATTAGTGAACCAAATTTCTCGAAGATATGATATGTTTAAGAAGAGTTCTCAATGTCAGATAGAAAAGTTGCATTTATATTATGCAATTTTGTTATTAATCCCTATTTAAGATTTGGTATTAAAATTTTAGAGATATGTCAAAATCATATGGATAATAAAATTTAATGACATTTTGAGTTAACTAATGTCTCATAAACTTTAATGACAACATGTAAGATGTATGTCAATGCTATGATAGCATGACGCAAGTAGTTGCATGAAGTAGAGCTAAAAGGTATAATACCTTGATGAAATTATTTACTCAATTTAGCCTACTAAAAACATAAATATTAATTAAAATTGAAGGCATTAGCTTAGATATGATAATAGTTGACATTAGAAGAAAAACAATTGCATAACTTTTTATTGCCTATACATGATATGAAAGAGATTATACACATACATACATATATATTTATTTCTAATTCATACTATTAAGTATTTGCCGCTAAATTCATAATCAACATTATTACAATATTCAAGGCATAATAAGAAATAAATTGTTGAGTAAAAGTAGTTAATCTAAATTTATACAAATTGTTTGTATATATTAGATCAAGGGAGACTTATGTTTAACATAAGTGACAATAATACAAAATTATATAACTGAGACTATCCTTTTATGTCATATTGGTTAAGTTAACATGATGAGAATCATAAAGTTACATACAAAGGATATATGTATCCTTTTTATTCTGAATTGTATGAAACTTGTTATGTTGAAAATAACCAAATTAACCTTTGGCGAAAGGATGATGATAATATTGAATTATCATATTTATACATATGATGTATTTGATGTAATAACAATTTATAAAAGGATAATGCCTGTATTTCATTAGATTTACAAATAATTTTATCTGATATATTCATATGTATTAGATGAAATAATGATTTAAAATTTGAAATGTTTAAAATGTTTAAATGTAAGTAGAAATTAAGTATTGAGAATACTAAAACATTTAGATGAGAATAACATGGTAAAATTTAAATTTTCTCAATTATTTATAGGGAATGAGATTTTCTATTAAATACCCCTATAACTAAATTCCATAATAATATGGACTTATATAACGAGGAATATATAATGTTTGATATTATATGATAGAATATTTATTTCTTTTATAATGCCTAGTAATACAACTTACCTTCGATAGTTTCATTTAAATCAATTAGTAAGATTTCATATTATATATGAAATGGTGAGGCTTTGAAAGTGTGAAAGTTAATGATTTTGGGATGTAATGGTTAGTTGAAGCATGTATTATCCAATAAGTTTAGAACTAAATAGATAATTATAGATTGTGAAATTTTCAAAAGGTTGGATAAAATCTTATATACCCAATTGAACAAAATGTTTGTTTCAATTAAAACTCATAGAAGAATGGTTCTCGAGATAATCAGTGGGAGTAAGATGATATTTGAAAATCTCATGACAATATAACTAGTTGGAACTATTACCTTTGTTGATATATTTGATGTATGATTGAAAGGCTAGAATATTAGAGTCATCAGGCATACCAAAAGGAGTTAAGGTCTCATCAAAGATTTAAGTGTATATTTAGATAGTTTCTCTTAATTATGATGACAATTAAGATTAAAGTTGTAAGATTTAATTAAGGGCTCAGTATAAAGAATCTTATAGAATTCTCCTACTAAACTATTGTCCCAATAGTAGAATGATTGTCATATGATGATATGGTATAAGATAATTAAATGATTGGCATAGTGCAAGTAGGAGATTGTTAGTTTATTTCCTATAGCCTATCAATTGATTGCAGTTTAATGACAAAATTATCTGAAGACAATCTTTATCTTATACATATTTAGATGTATATGATAAAGTTTATGAGTTCAATATATATTACAAATGTAATTATGATAAGATCATAATTATGAGAATCATATTGTATTTATATAATATTCCTAAGTTGTTTCTTGTCATTGATCTATTAAGATTGGACATTAATATAACTTAAAAAGGCTCACATATGTTACATTTTTCCTTATAAAGGAAGCAGTTGATCTCATAGACTAAGAGAAATACTTAAACGAACATGTAGTTGCTTGTTAGAGAAAAAGTTCACTAAGTTGACTATATATGAGAATTTTATTTGGAATATTACTTGTATATATATAGAAATCCTAGTTCTGATGATTATATATAAGTGATAATTTGACTTGAGATCATTAAAATGTCTCATGTATAGATTGTTATATTTTGATACTATTTATGACCTATTCTAGTCAAGAGTAGCTCACTTGATAGCCATTAGATATAATATGAACTATATCAAGATAGTCGAATGATCAATATAGAATTCATCACCCTAAAGTGATTAGGAAGAATGTTCTATTATTCTAGTATTGATTTGAGAAATTCTCAGCCAAGATGGAATGACAATTTGTAAATAAGTTTATAGATGTTGTTAAGAGTCATTTACTAATGGTAGAAAACTAATATGATTAGACTCAAATACAGTAGACATTGATTTCATGTTCTATATTTAAGCTGAAAATTGTATATGAAAGGATTGAAGTATACAAAAATTCATACATGAAAAGGTTAGTTTAAATTACTTTGACATAACTAAATATTTTGGTAGTTATGATGCATTGCTAGGCAACAATCTTGATATATGAACATAAATTGTTTAATTATATAATTAAAGATAAATTAAAAGAGTTTAATTTATCTAATCATAAATACAATTTAAGGTTGTAATTTATATCTATTGCCAATGAATTTGGGAACCAAATTGATGCACACTGAGAATTGATTGAAGAGAGAAAATGTGTTTTAAACCAAGTTGATCTTGATTATAAAGTTTAGGCTCCAAGAGAGTTAACACTTCTTGCCTAACCCTTTTTACAACAATTGTAGAATTCTCTCAACTTACTATATAGATATCCTAAGAAGTCAAACACTTGTACAACTATAAAGGTTTAGATGAGCTAATCTTCGGAACTGTTTGAGATAAATAACAAGAAAAAGATTAAGCTTCACAATAAGGTACAAATTTTAATTTATGCTTTACTACGTTTTATGTATTAATCATATTACAAAATTTTAAGAGATCTTAGCTTTTAGAGAGTTAAAACCAAAAATAATTTCATTATTATTCTACTGTGTACTAGATCGGATCCTGTCCTGATTTTTTAACAATATAATAGTACGTATATACTTTTTTTTTTTGTAAAACGTTAAGGTATACCTTACACCAATAGGAACTCATAAATATTTTGTCTTATTAAAAATGTATGATCATTCTTTAGCATATTGAATTAAAAGAAACAAATTCATATACTTGAAAAATAAAAAAGAAAATTTAAAATTAACTTTTTATGAGAATAATAAGGAGAAAACAATTGGACAACAAGTTGAGTTGCAATGGGCTGTACATTCATATTTCATTAGCTTGTCACTAAATTCATCGTACTTAACGTTTAGAGTTTTAGTTCATTCATCTGCTGCAATTCTCACAAAAATTTAAGAAAATCCCTAGTCTTAAGTAGTTAAGTCACCTAAATAAATAATAAAATAAAAATTAATATACTAAAATATAGAAAAGGATAATGTCATAAAGAGAACTCAACACCATAATAATAAAAGGAACAAGGAGAGATTGCTTTCTAATTTGAATGATATATTTAAAGTAGAGATGTCAATGGCTGGCCCGGCCGAATCGACCATAGTCGGCTCGTGAGCCGATCAACCCGAGCTAAAATTAGGCCACACTCTTTTTGATATCTCTAATTTGAAGCGAATTGCTTCCGCTCAAAAACCTACAAATAAAGATAAGAATTATAAAAAAAGCTGCAATTTCAAGCCCAGGGCTTATTTGAGGCAGAAAGCTTATTTAAAGCAAGGTATTCTATTTAAACAAAGGTGAAAGCCAATGAAAAGAGTTACGCAAACATATTCGTTGCCTTAACACAACGACTGTTGATCAAGTGTATGGAAAGATGAATAGGCCTGTGTTGTTGGGAAGTAGTAAACTTTCCAAACAAAGCGTATATGTTTAAAACTATTTTTCATTTATTTTTATTTAATTTATTATAAATTAGCACAAAATAAGATATAGTTGTGTGACGTTCCATCTTAACAATATTAATAATAGAATCAACAACTAGTTATATTTGTAATGAATTAAAGTTTTAATTAAACATTGAGTTATATTATAATACATTAAAATTAAATATTTAATTAATATAATTTTAACTGTAATTAATATTACAAAATGAAGTAAAATTTTAAATATAATTTATCTTTTTCTATAATTATTAAGACTTCAAAAATACCAACATTAATTATCAATTTAATTTACCGAAAATAACTTTAATTATCAGTTTTTTATAACTAAAAAATCATTTATTTAATTGATTATATATATACTCCTACATTATATTGAATATTAGAATCCAAAATTCATAAACACTTCAACTTTATAATTGATACAACTTTATAATTGATATCTTTTGTAAGGAAAATCGAGAAAAATGACAACTAAATTATTTAAAGCATTTGAACATGTCACACCAGCCCACTTTTGATATAATTTTAATGGTTGAATTTATTACCAAAACAATTCTCATATTCCAATTTGAAAACTCCTAGTCACTTACCACCTGTGTGATAGACAAAGAATAAGTGACGTTCTTGTAGCCTGTTTGATTCAAAGAATGAAATAGATAAAGAATAGAATGGTTATTCTTAGGAATAGAATAGATAAGAAATAAAATGGATTGAGTATTACTTTGTTTAATTTATTGTTAAAGAATTTCTTTTTTAAGCAATGATAATATAAAGTTGGAAAAGTAAAGAAATAATCAACAAAAAGACCAAAATATATTTTATTATTATTATTATTATTATTATTATTGTTATTAATTGTTATTATTATTATTAATTTTATTATTCTTATTATTCCTATTAATTTTATTATTCTCATTATTAATAATTACTATTATTATTAATTTTCTACTTATTATTAAATTTATTATTATTTTTATTAATTATATTAATTTTATTATTATTATTAAATTCCTTATTATTGTGCCAGCTTAGGATTGCATATAACATACAATGCTCTTATGTTGACTAGAGATGCATAAACATTAGAAAAAGAAGGTGACCTCACTTTTAGTGCCAATTGAGTAACATTCATTTCCAGCTTAAGAGTTCTAATATTGTAACTTAGCAAGGAACAAAATTTCCTTCGTAACATGGCTTTTTTGAGAAATGCTGTATTCTATATCAACAATTCTTAATTTAATGCTCAAGAATGACTGCTACTACATTGTCCTTTAATCCAGTAATCCATATTTCCAAGGGATGTTTTATGAACTTAGTTGAATGATAAAACTTGAAGTTTCACGTGAAGTTCAGCTTATAACTTGGATATTGCACATTCAATACTTCATAGGGACCAAAGACAGAAGCCTTTATTTGAACCTGTCTAGTGCCTGTTCCACAATTTCTTGTAGATCCAAAGTGCAGTAGTATCATCAAATTTTAATCTTCTTGGTACAAGATTGATGAGAACAGTGCTTTTGTCTAGCTGTTCACTAGCTGCATTTGCTCCCATTATTCGGACTTGGCTATCGTTGAGGGCAACACTGGCTGCAATTTCCTCAGCAAGCTCTGTCACAAGGTGAAAAACGTATCGCCTTGAATAGGCAACACACATGCACAGGGGGATCCAGGGGGTGTATTTGTTAACGGCTCTGCACATGTAATCGATGTACAATCTACAAGAATGAACCACTTACACAGGTTTAGATCTAATACGCCAATTACACCAAATTTGAAAAGATTGGTTAATGCATATATATAACAAGAAGTTACCACTAGGAGGTGGTGGTGGCAGAGTCATCATATGCAATGGTGGTGGAGACTTTGTCTTTTTGAAGGAATAATCCATAGGAGACTTTGCAGGGGGGTGAATGTGAACTTGCAATCAATAAATTGCATCTCCATGAGTTACTTGTAAATTGATATTAGGAAAACAAGGCACCAGGTTAATGACTGAATCAAATAACAAGGAAATCTTCTCGTACTGTTGATTTGGCTTGGTGAGTTATGGGGCGATGTTGCAGGTGCAAGCAAATTCTGCCTCCAAGATGAAGGATACGGAGACTGGATTGGCGAGATTGAAGGGCCTATCATTCAATCAAAAGAAGTTCAAACTAGATGAACTATTTGTAGTAATCTGTGGACAGTGATTTGAGGTTATTTTAAGTTGCAGAATCAAACCTGTGCTTCCAGATAAATGCAGATGACTAGA
>JANQAP020000007.1:5825795-5839496 GCA_026874005.2 Erythroxylum coriaceum
AGAAATTACGTGCACGGTGTATTTATCACAACCTAACCCGTGTACGCACACGAATAATAAATACACCCAAATAAATTGAACACAACACTACAAAATATACCCGACAAACAATATTGAATACTATACTACAACTTGAAAAGAAACAAGACAATAAATGTCGAATAATAAAAGTGATAAGGAAAGAACACACCCGAAAAGTTGATAACGGAGTTCGGCCAAATATGCCTATGTCTCCAGAGCACCACTGAAGCAGCTCGTTTTACTTATGTGGGAGAAGAGCAAATTGTTTTGGATGATATACAATGGGAGGGGGAGGAGTTATTTTATAACTTCCAACCTCCCCCCCAAATATATAACTTTCAATATGGGATTGTGCCAAATAGTAACAAGTGTTAGTAATATTATATGTTTTTAAGGTGAGTGATTATTGTATTCACGGAGAGTGGTTGATTTCTTACTAATTTTATTGAATGTACCTTAAATTTCATTTGGACGCAGTAATGATTTTTAGTGGTTGATTTTGGATATACATTGACTTTAATTAGGATGTTAGGATTTGTTTTTAACGGGTAATTTTGGATGTACCTTGACATTGTAGTACTTATTATTAGTGGTTAATTTCACTGTAGTAGATTTATGTGTTTATTTTTAGATGAAAAATGGTGTTTTGAGATTTTTGTGATGCATGAGTTAAGGGGGACTTGAGTGTTCATTTTTCTTTCACTTGCTTTATTGGCTTTCTAATTTCATAAAATATTTTATAATTATTGAAAAGGAAAGATTATGAAACTAAAGGAGGTTATGGTCTATATTTTGATGATATATAACAAAATATAATTACTACTAATAAATTATTCTTTAAAATGAAGTTAAGAAACATCTTATTGAAAACAAATACATTCAAGTTAAAAAGAATAAAAAAGATTAAGGCACTACAAATTCTTTTGTAAATTTTCTCGTATCTCTTACTTAGTTACTTTAATTCGTTAGGGGTTCTTCAAGCACACATATATCATGTTTTAAACTTAACACATAATTCTTTTTCAGTTACTAAAACTTAATGCATAATTTTTTCAGTTATTAAAAGGTATTAAGGTTTTGATTTTTAAAAAAGGCCTCTTGATCTTTAAAACAATCTTTAGAGAACTTTTAAAATATTTTTTTAGATCAAGTTTTAGCTAGAGGAATGTGGTTTGATCTTTAAATAACATGAAAAATCTCTAAAAACATGTTTTCAGACATAGAACAATGTATAGGTATGTTTGATCAATGTATTAAGAGAAGTGATAAAATTGTAGACAATAAATTTGTATGTCATATTGGTCGATGGATTGGTCGACCAATGTCATTGTTACAGTTTATTACAATCAATGTTATGAATATTGTGGTAGTATCAGTACTGGATTTGGTTCTGGTATGGTATTATACTAGTCAATATTGGGTATTGCATCGGTTAATTTTTTAAAATTATCAAATAGTCCCTGAATTTTTTTAAAATGCAAAATAGTCCTTCAATATATTATACTATATACTTCATAATCTTAGATCAAACATATATTCAAAAATTATAATTATAGAACTTTAAAATAACAACAATTTATTTATTTTTATTAACATATTTTACACATATTTTACATATAAATAATAATCATAATTAATATGAGAAAAGATCATTTAATCATTATCCAAATATAAAATTAAGAACAGTATAAAGTATTTAAAATATTACAATTTTATCATATAATAAATAATAATTACATCAAAAATATCAAATAAAAGGAATAACAAATATTCATTATTCTTTGACAATTACAATTTACAACAAGAGTTCATATCGAAGAACCAACTAGAAGTCAAACCTGAAATAAAAATATTTACAATTATATTCCATGTGTAGAATTTAACATATATATCAAATATAAGTAAAATTAAAAGAAGAGGATAAACAAAAACCTGAAACTTCATTCAATCAAAAACTGCTATAACTGCATTGACTCTAATTCTCATTTGGTACAATATCCTCATTATTCAGAGGAGCCTTATCATCACCATCGTTCAAATTCATTGCACCAAATGACATGTTAATACTTTCCTATATAAGATTATCTTCCAAGTCACTCTTATTTATCAAACCCGACTGCTCAGAAACTCAATCCATCAAAAGATCAATATTATTAATACAAATTGGATCTACTGAACTACTTATTCTATTAAGAGTCTTAGTAAACAGTAAAATTTAAAATTTAAAATTTAAAATTTATAAGAAATTACATATAACTTAATAATGATAATAACATGCCTTTTCCAAAGCTTTAAATTGTATCAAAGAAAGACCAAATCATTTAATCTTGTGTGCTCCAATCTATTCCGTTGCTTGAAATGGATGAATTCAAATGTGTTACAATTCCTTTCATGGCCTGTTGCATTCACACATTGACTTAGAATTTGAATTGCAAACTTTTGCAATTCTAGAACACTACTTTTGATTTGGTCCCACCAAGGAATTGTAAGTTATAAGGCAACAAAAGTAGTAACATAAATAAAATAAAGTGATGATTAATTTTCAACAAGTAACAAAAGTGAACAAATATATACTTGGATTAAGTTTTTTCTTTGACGAATAATAATTTACTTCTCAAAATCCCCAGAAGCCTCCTTATAAATCTCCATTTGTGAGTTTAGGAGATCTTGCATCATCTCATGGGCAACAATTGTTATAATAGTTAATAGCATTCCTTTATTAACTTCAATTTTCTTTGTAAAACCTAGTCTGAAATAAACACTAGGATTCAAAAAGACCCCAGTTGCAAACAATAGAGAGTAAAGTTTCCTTTCCCATCTCTCCCTGATGACTGCAAGACATGGAGCGTATGAAAAAGGCCTATTTTTTATATTATCCTTGATTGCTTCTTTCGCCTTCTCCATAGCATCATAAAAAACCCATTGTTATCTTTTCATTACTATCAGTCAGACAAAGTAACCTCACTAAAGGCTTACAAACTCATATGACAAATTGACATTGAGACCAAAATTCAGTATCTTCAATTATAATTATGAATACCTCTAATCTAGTATTAGACTTAGCGTGCTAAGGTACAACTTACTTATCACTTGTAAATATCTGTCTCTACTATTTCTTAATCACAATAAAACACTGAAGTGATAAGAAATTTGTTACAGATCTTGTAACAATAGGATGACACAAATTCCTATCATTGGTGAAATTCTTTCTCATTAAATTCAAGACCTATGCACAATTGTAGATGAACTTGATCACCTTTTTTGCTTTCTGCACAGTCTCATCAATAATAGGAAAATACCTAGCATCCTCTATATTTTTCAACATTAAGTCAATGTAATGTGTAGCACAAGGAGTCCAATAAAAATAATATCCTTACTTTGTAATCTTCTTCTAGTAGCTTTATAAATATAATCATTTTTAGTAATGAACTGAATAATATAAAAAATTAGATCAAATAGATGAAAAACTAGAAAAATTAGAAAAATCAAAAGTGGTATCAAAAGTGGAATCAGAGCCATCAGCCTCAGCTAATGTAACATTAGTAAAACCATGACGAATATAGAAACAAATATAAAAAGTCAATTAGAAGAAATTACCCAATTAGTTAATACATTAACTTTAGATAAAGAAAATAATTCCTTAAAATATGAAACTATAAATCCAATTATTGACCACGATGAAATAATTTATTTAGATCAAGAAGTATATATGGGACAATAATCTTCTTTCTCACAAAAACCTGTTGAACAAGCTGAAACAAGTCAAAATGGATAAAAAAGAAAAAGAGAAAACCAAACAAAACATGATTGTAATTATAGACCAGTTGACCAAGAAGAACTAAATCGTTTTGGCTATTATAGAAAAGACAATGAAATACGAAATCCAATTGAATATTCACCAAAACATATAACGTTAGGATCAAATGGAATCTTAAATTTGGATTGTATTTTATCCCCAAAAACATTATTACTTAACTGGTCTAACAGATTATCAAAAGCCATTCAATTAGAAAAACTGTTTGAAGGATTAACTAATATAAGTACCTTATGGAACTTTATAACTTATAAAACTACAGGTATAGTAATAAACTTTTTACTTGATAATGAACTACGAATAAAAAATACCACTGATTTTCTTAATGCACTTGAACCTATAAAAGCCTTTCAAGTAGTAACTAATGAAATTTATAAAAATTCATTGGCAAAGATATATAATCAAGAAATCAAAAACGAAGAACCAAAAAATGCATTATGACATTTAAATAATATAAGAATATGTGAAATATGTTATTTAGAGAATATATTTGTGAATTTAAAAAATATTATTATAAACTAATCCATATTGGAAAAGAAATATATATACAAATCTTTATACAAAAATTACCCTATCGTATTAATAAAATAGTAGAAGAATTATTTTTAATTAAACAACAAGATAATTTAGTAGCTTACAATTTAGGCGGAGCTATTTCTATAGTAAAAGAAGTTTTATCACAAAAAATAACATCTATTCACAATATATAAAATAATTTAAACTTAACCATATATAACTTAATCAACTTTTTCAACAATCTAAAATTACTTAACATATAACTAATTTTTATTCATTATAAAAATTAAAATATTTCTACAAAAAATATATTTACTAATTTAGTATAATTTTTTGTAATAATTGATAATAACTACTATAAGTAAAATAAAAATAGAGAGAAAACATATACTAATATATATTATATAAAGTACTGAAAATAATAATTACATATTATATAATTAATAATATTAATTAAAATGAATTTAATTTAGAAAACGGTGCTAGTATTTACTATGAAGGAAAAGTTGATAGAATGAGTCATCATCATGACACAACTTGAAGTAATTGCATCTACATAGATTCATGGTAATATATCATGAAACAATAAAGATTCGAAACACAAGTGATTGAAAAATTATGGGTTTTAAATGATAAAAATGAATAAATCCAGGAAACAAAAATAATTAGATTACTATTTACTAGAAGACTAATTAAAAACTTAAAAAAGCCGAGTGCGAATGCCCACTGAGAGTCGTGGTCGGAGTCGGAGTCGGACCTCGCCAATTCAGGACCCGTATTTTCAGTGCCCATTACCAAAAGAAATTACGAAAAGATAGTTTACAACTTCCAACCTCCAACCAAACTCTCACGTGTATTTTTGCTCATATAAATATTATTAGAAAATTGAAAACTAACGAAATTCTCAATCATTGCCTTGCTTTCTCTGTAGTCGTGTTTACGCCACCACCTGGGAGACTTCCTTTATGGAATCCTCGTATAAACTCTGTCCTTTCTTCCAATTGGCGATGTTTTAGTAGCTTCAGTTGTTAAAGATTGAATCTTTTTGAGGGCCTCCCTGACTTCATCGGTTTCTTTTGGTGGGCTTACTCGGATTTCTCTGTTGGAGGTATTCCCTTTTTTTTTTCCTTTCTCAATATGGAAATGTTTTGAATAAAATATAGAGCTCTTATGTATGTTTAAATGGGTAGCTAGAGTTTTGTAGCTTGAATCCTCACTGTGTGCAGAACATATCTTCGATTGTCTTTTGAGCTTTATCATTGTTGTTCTGATTTGCTGTTCATATTATCTTGTTATCGGTTTACTGCATCTTTATTCGAGTAGTAGCGTCAATATTTTATATAGCTAAAATTCGTTTCTTCTTGCATCTAATCTTGACGCATCTTGTTGGAGGCTGGCGGAGGGGTTTTTAACTATAATTGGATGAAACATCTGTATTGGGGTTCTAGAATGTGTGATAATTGAGGGTTTAGTGGTTGGAGTCCACGTTTGGCTGCCAATTTTTGCGTGGCTCTTTGTATGCTGCGGACAGTAGTTCATAGATATAGATTTTGGATCTGAAAGTTTCCCCCTTGTAATGATGTCTCAAGTTGTCAGAATAAGTGTTTCTCTGTTCAGCTAGAAGGAAGAAAATTTCGATACGTTACAACGCATCTAATTAGGTTTCTCAGTCAACTCTCACCCCAAATAAGAATAAAATTAATATTAGCGCTATTTGATGTTTTTCATTTTTCTAATTTTCTCTTCACGATGCAGCATCTAGAGCTTGTTATTAATGGCAGACCTCAAAGAACGTCTACTGCCTCCAAAACCTGCTTCAGCAATGAACCTTAGAGAAGCATCGTATCGGCCATCTGCTTCTGGACGCCAACCTTTTCAAGGTGTGGATGTTTTGGGTCTGAAAAAGCGTGGCCAGGGTCTTCGGTCTTGGATTCGTGTTGATGCATCTGGAAACTCCCAGATTATTGAGGTTGACAAGTTCACTATGATGCGTCGTTGTGATCTACCTGCTCGTGATCTACGCTTGCTTGATCCTTTGTTTGTTTACCCCTCAACAATTCTTGGTAGAGAGAAGGCTATTGTAGTGAACTTAGAGCAGATTCGGTGTATAATAACAGCTGATGAGGTTCTACTGCTCAATTCCCTTGATAGCTATGTGTTGCAGTATGTTGTAGAGCTACAAAGAAGACTAACAGCACCTGGTGTAAGTGATGTTTGGCAGTCAGAAGGATCTGACTTCAATCGAAGTAGGGGGAGAAACTTTGACTATGTTTTTGAGAACACATCTCCTGATTATTTACCCTTTGAGTTTAGGGCTCTTGAAGTTGCCTTGGAAGCAGCCTGTACATTCCTTGATTCTCAGGTTTGTAAAAGAGAGACATGTATCTCTGATTTGCGTGATTTTGAATGAGCTCGATAAGAAATCATCTATAGATAATGTCATGTTTGATATTCTTATTGTTAGTTTCTTTTTGTTTTTACCTTTCTCTTATGTGGACCATTCCCCATATTTGAATTAGTCATCCATTTTACAACATAGAAACTTGTAGATGTTAGCAAATAATGTTTATTTTTCTGGCTTCGATCTAAATTGTTATTTACTTGAGTGGCCCGTGCAATATCTAAAAGTTCATTTTTAATGAGCTGAGTTACTAAGTCATCTAATTTAACCTCCCAAAGGCAGCAGAATTGGAAATTGAAGCATACCCACTACTTGATGAGCTAACATCGAAGGTCAGTACATTAAATTTGGAACGTGTGCGAAGATTGAAAAGCAGACTTGTTGCATTGACTCGGAGAGTTCAGAAGGTATTGCTTTTGTTCTCGATCCAAATTCACTACCTAGGAAGCCTCTTCTATCTGCAAATAGATTTTCTCCGGTATTTATCCTCTTCTTCATATGCCTTGTTGTCTTGTACATGCACATAGGTTAGGGATGAGATAGAGCAGCTCATGGATGATGATGGAGATATGGCTGAAATGTATCTAACTGAGAAGAAAAGGCGGATGGAGTCGTCAGTTTATGGTGACCAGTCACTAATGGGATTCAGATCAAATGATGGTGGAATATCTGTTTCTGCTCCGGTTTCACCTGTTTCTTCACCCCCTGAGTTACGGAAGCTTGAGAAGAGCTTGAGCATGGCAAGGAGCCGGCATGATAGCATGAGGAGTTCCGAAAGTGCTACAGAGAGCATAGAAGAGTTGGAGATGTTACTGGAAGCGTACTTTGTTGTCATCGATAGCACTCTTAACAAATTGACATCGGTAAGAACTACCATTAATGTAATTCATTCTATCATTTATTATTTAGAATTGTAATAACTTCTCAATGTTTCAGCTGAAGGAGTATATAGATGACACAGAAGATTTCATCAATATCCAACTGGTACAGTTCCCACTTGCTATTCATCATTCTTGTCTTTTGGACACTACTTTTGAGTTAAAAGTTGCCATAAGTATTAGCACCTCATTTAAAATTTGGTGCAAATTATACTTCCTTTTTAGATATTGGAAAATGAATCAATTCCTGTTTCATGTAACTGAAAGAATAAAGTAATAACAATGGCTTTTTTCCTCTTTCTGCAGCAATTATTTAATTTTGGTTAGTGAATTGTTAAATTGAGTTGTTTTCATTGCAGGATAATGTTCGGAATCAACTCATCCAGTTTGAACTGATACTCACGACTGCAACATTTGTTGTTGCCATATTTGGGGTGGTCGCAGGTATCTTTGGCATGAATTTTACAGTTTCATTGTTTGATAATCCACATGCATTCAAGTGGGTTCTGATAATTACAGGGATCAGTGGAATAATTATATTTTGTGCATTTTTGTGGTTCTTTAAATACAGAAGACTCATGCCACTATAGACATATTGAGGAATCACAATTTAAGTGAAGAATCCATTGGTATTGATTACATTTGGTAGTTTGTAGTTAAATTAAAGAGAATGAATAGATGGATCTTTTATGGACTAGTTCTGCAAGTTCTTTTTTCTTTTATTTACCAACAGCTGGTTTTAATAAATATTTGTTTGCAGAATTGTTTATTTTCAATGTAATGGTAGCGATACGATTGATATTTAAATTTGAATCGTGAAACATGTTATACACCAACGCGCTTCTATTTGGATTGGCTTTTTAACTGGATGGCGATTATTTGGAGGAGACAAGAATATCCGGGGGTTATGGTAAGGAAGAAAATGCCCCGATGCAGCTGTTGTTCCTAAGTATCAACAAAACTAACGTTCTTCTGGTTTTCATAGCCGCGACTGTGCCATATGAAACTCTACTTTTTCTATTTTGCATTTGGCTGTTTCTTAATCAGAAAGACAAAATTCCACAACAAACCAATGAATAAGGGTTGTTCTAACTTCTAGCTGTTGCCTTCCCTTAATTCTTCGTTTCATCTATTGCTTTCAACTTACCAATTCAAATTCCGAACTATCATTTGTTATTAAACAATTTACATCTTAGGATTATTTAATTAAGAAGATTTTTAAAAATATTTTGTGACAGATGTTGTTCAAATCTGTTATTTAATTTCATAAATACATATTATAAAGTTAATATGTACCTTCAAAAATCCATTTAACATGTACTTAGAGTTTGTTATACCAACATTTTTGTCAAAATTGTGTTCATTTTAAAATGTGTGTGATACTTGGCATTTTGTGTGTTCTATAGTTGTTGGCATGGCAGGATATTAGAAAACTGAAAAGGGAGTCTGAAAGGTGAGCATGTGATTAGAAGTAACTTAAATGATTGGGAAGAGTGAAATCATTAAAACCATTCATTGGTTTGTCGGGGGCTTTTGTCTTTCTGATTAACAAACAAAGAGTTGCTTGCAGGCAGACTTTCTGAGGGAGTTGTATTAAGCTACCATAAGTGCCAATAAACATTGTCCTATTCAGATCATTCAACTGTTAATGAAGTCTTCAAAATTAATTTTTCATTAAACTCTTAATAGGATGTTTGGTTGGACTGCTAGAATAGATAAGGAATATAATAGTTATTCTTAAGAATATAATAGACGAGGAATGAAATGGAATATTGTTGTTGTTTTTTTTTTATTATTGTTATTTGCCACTATTATTCCTGAAATAAATAAAGATAAGGAAGGGGGTCTTTAGATATTTTACAAATTTAAAAATAACTAAACCTCAAGATTATCTGTTTCGTATAATTTTTTCAACCAAGGTAACAACCTGTTATCATGAGTAGATGAGGAATGAAATAGTCATTCATCTCAATCAAACACCTCATTATAATAGTTATAAAATTAGATTAAAAAACTAAAAAAAATAATTTCTCAATCTCAATTGACAATAAAATGAGAAGTTTATAATTCATAAGTTAAATTTAGCAAGAAATTAAAATAAATTGAGTATTAAAGTGAAAATTTTAATTTTACCTAATTTATCCAATTATAATTTTTGATCATTTGTCTAAAAGAAATAAACTTCCACAATTTAATTACTTTGTTTGAAACCTATTAGAATTGTTAAAATAAGTTTCAATTTTCTTAAATTCAAATCTAACATTCAAATTAAAACTTATCATATTGCATAGAGTATTCTACATAAATTAAATAGTAGCAATAAACTTAATAAAAATATTAAACCTCAAATTAAATAATTGAGATAGTTACAACCAATGATTAAAAACTCAACTGGTTGAACCGGTTCAACAGTAAAAACTTTAAATCGCCTAACTTTTTAGCTCGGTTTTTAACTTTACATTTGAATGTATTATAATAACTCTTGTTGTTAAAAATCGATCAATTCATTAATTACTTGATCAATTTTCATAAATTAATACATTTTTGTAAACCAAAATTAATTAATTCATTTTCATTTAATAATATTTTTTGAATTAAACTTTAAATTCTTCGATAGATAAGGACTATCTTTTTCAATCATATTTCATTTTCTTTAATTTTATTCAGTTTTTAACCGATTTTATAATGGTCTAATAAACGTTTTTAACCTTAAACATCTTGTCTTATTAGTTTAATTTCCGCTTCAGTTTTTAAAAACATTGGTTACAATTATTCAATTTAGTTTTTTTATTTCTCACAAAAATATGCAAATACGTAAATAACGTAATTGCTACTTGTACCACTCATTCATGATAATCACTGAACTCATGGATAATCATAAAATAATCAAATACTAAATTAATATGTTAGATAAATCAATATTAATTACTCATAAAATAAAAGAAAAAAGAATTAAAATAAAATCTCCTAAAGAGTTTTAATTTCCCTTGAATCAAAAGATTTAAATTTAATCATTCAACTATAGTTTCACCAAAAAAATAGAAGAAAGAAGAAAGAATACAAAAGAAAGGAAAAAGAAAAAATGAGAATGAGAGTGGGTGTAACGTTTTTTCTCTCCTTTCTTATTCTAAAACTAATCCTTTTAATATTTTGGAGATAAATCATCCTTACGTAGGATTGAGACAAATTAAATTTCTTAGAGTAAATCTAACTCATCTTGCCTTATTCATGGTTTTTACTTTAAACTAAATTTGATCTCGTCACTTTTTTAAATAAAATAAATATTAATTATATTTAAATTAAATATTTCAAGCTAAATTTGATTTAATTTTACTGAAAATCAGCCTGAAATAAAAAATAAATCTAATTAATATGACATGATCACATTTTCTCAATTATAATAAAACTGTCAAGATTATTGTTCGTAGCAATAAATAACCACTAGAATTGTATCATTTTCATAGATGCATCCAACAACATGCAGTTCGCGCTTATTACAGCAGAAGGTGGGATGATTTGTTTAAAGTATTACCAGTTGGGACTTGTCCTTTAAGCTTTATTTTTCTTTTTGACCGACCAACGTCTCCCTTCACGTTTCACCTCATCTATGAGATATGCTTCTTCTTCTTCTCCTACTTTTGTCATTCAATCTCCCGTACTTGGGATCTGAGGCTTGAAAATGTACAACAGCGGTTCAGCATCCCCTTGTGTATCAAGAAACGAAGACGGAGAAAGGTGAATAAAAAGAAGAGTCTCGTATAGCTAGGAAGAGAAAAGTTATGAACAGTGGAGAAACCCCCTCTATTTTTTCACTCTGCTACATTTTTAACACAACTATTACAACTATATATAGGCTTTATGTCCTGACATTTAGGAAGCACATAGCCTTTCACGTAGCCTCGGTGAAATTAGGGCCGGCCTTGGGCGACTTGGGCAAGGGTAAGACGGGCATTTGCCCAGGGTCCATTCTTATAAATGATAAAATAGGGCCTATTTTTATTCTCATAAAAATAAAATAAAACAAAATAGGACCTACTTTTTATCTCATAAAGAACAATAAAAAATGACTATATTTTGTTTATTTTTGTTCTTTGTGAGGGCACAAAAATAGGCAAAAATAGGAACTTTTTTTTTACTTTGCCCAAGGCTTATAAAATATTAGGATCGACCCTGGGTGAAATAGATAAAATTTTATCCCTTGCACTCAAAAGGTGGAATCGCCCACCCCAGACGCCCCCACACCCCGACCTGGCAGAGTGGTGGAGGGGTAAGTCACAGTTTAATCTCACTCAATTTTTCGGAGAGGGGGCCTTGTGTCTGGTGCGCACAAGAAGCCACCATATTGAATGAAACTCTCACACTGCTGCTACCAGGACTCGAACATGAAATCTTGCATTCAACAACCTCCCTTAAGACTAGTTGAGAACTATAGCAAGAGAAGAAAGAAAGTGGTCATGTTCTGATTAAGTGGAAAGAAAGTAATACATGAACTGATAAAGTGGCACACGATCTAATAAAGTGAAAACGAGGTGGTAAACATTCTGCCTTGAATTATTCAACATTCCTCCCTTTAATTCAAGCAAAAGAAAGAACTCTAACCATGCCGCAAAATTCTGTAGCTTACTCTCTACTCTCAACCAAAGCTTTTGTCAACATATCTGCCTGTTGTTCTTCAGTGTTTCAGTAACTCAATTCTATTTCTCCTCTGGAAACACATTCTCTGATGAAATGATACCAAATCTCAATATAGTTGGTTCTTCCTTGTGAACTAGATTTTTAGAGATATTAGTGATAGATTTATTGTCGTGAACTAGATTTTTAGACAATAAATCTATCATTGATATCTCTAAAAATCTAGTTCACGACAATAAATCTACAATAAATCCTTGTTGGCTTTAGTTGTTGTTGGTTCAAATCTAGTAATATCCTTCTTATCCAAACTGCTTGACAAGAAGTTGTTGCAGCGGCTATGCATTTAGATTCTGTGCTTGATAAAGTAGTAACTTGTTGCTTCTTTGATACCCACGAAATAGTTCCTCCACAAGACAAAAAGCGTAACCCACGATACTCTTTATGTCATCTACACATCCAGCCCAATCACTATCAGTAAAAGCTACAAGATTACATCATTTTTAACATATCTGATCCCAAAACTTAACGTGCCTTGAATATATCTCAAAATTCTTTTACCAATTCCAGGTGATGTTTATTGAATTGTGCATAAAGCGTGAAATAAGGCTCACAGGAAACATGTGATTTGGCTGAGTGTGAGTACGATACATCAAGTCGCCCACCAAGCTTCTAAAATACTTTTCATTTGCCTTCTCAAATCCATTACCAATAGACTATTTTCCACTAACATTAAGGGGAGTCTTAACCCCTTTGCAATTCAACATTCCAAACCTGTTCAAAAGATCTGTAGCATATTTTTTTTGAGAGAGAGAGTTTCCACCTGCATCCTGAGCAACTTCTAAGCCCAAAAATAATATAATAATCCCAAATCATTCATATCAAAACTTTCCATCATGGACTCTTTGAAAGCTTTTGTTAACGCAAAAGAGTTTTTAGT
The DNA here is from genome assembly GCA_026874005.2 of Erythroxylum coriaceum. Lineage (NCBI taxonomy): Eukaryota > Viridiplantae > Streptophyta > Magnoliopsida > Malpighiales > Erythroxylaceae > Erythroxylum > Erythroxylum coriaceum. The sequence continues at coordinate 5,838,995 of JANQAP020000007.1, forward strand.
ATAAATTATATCATCCACATATAAGCAAACTACTAAAAAATCATTCCATAACTTTTTAACATACAAAGTAGGATCGCTAGCATTCCTCAAAAAATAATTTTTAGTAAAATAAGTGTCAATTTTGTTATACCAGGCTCATGGTGCTTGATTAAGCCCTTCGAGTGCTTTGTGTAGTTTATGCACCTTATGTTCAGACCCTTTCACTTCAAAACCTTCAGGCTGTTTGACGTACACATCTTCACCTAAATCTTCATTAAGAAATGCTGATTTTATATATAATTGAAAAACAAACCAGCCATGACGAGTAGCCACTGCAAGTACTAACCTTACCGTATCTAAACGTACAACAGGAGCGAAAGTTTTAAAACAACATCAATACCTAGGACTTGAGCATACCCTGCTGGGACCCCTCCCCGGGCGGGTCCACGGCCCGACGTCCTAAGTGACATCTGGACCTGTAGCCCACGGGGGAGGAATTTCCCCACCAGTGATACTTAAAACG
>JANQAP020000007.1:5879072-5894304 GCA_026874005.2 Erythroxylum coriaceum
ATCAAAGTTCTTGATCCAAACAAGTTAAAACCAAAACTCGAATGAATTTTAACAAGTTTAAGCTACTAGCATTAACCGCGTGAAAACTTAAACCTAAGATGATTAATTTAGCAAATAAAACGTGCTAGCAAGAACAAATTCTAGATTAAATTCATGCATGCACAATTCGGCATTCATACATATAAACCAAGAACACAAAATCATCACACATATACTCAAGAATATTAAGCACAAGTTCTCATGAATAAACTAAGGTTTAAAGGTTAATACCTCTTACAATTGAAAAGAAAAATTAGTTCTTCATCAACATAAGGTACGGCAAAGAAAAATAAAATAAAACCCTAATTATTGTTTAAGTAAAGAAGATAAAAGATGAAGAGAAAGAAAATTACTATTCACATGAATAGTGCATGAACAGTAATGTACAATAGAGAGAATAAGAAGTTGTCAAAATAATGAGCTAATATTTCCTATTTATATTGGTCATGAGGAGGTGCAAGAGAAAGTTGAATCCTTGTAGGATTCAAAAAAGATTCTATAGAGGAGAAGGACTTCTATTCCATATTGAATTTGATCTTTAAAAGGTGGAATCCAAGTTGGACTTTTATTCTATGTTGAATTTGATCTTTAAATGGTGGAATCCAAGTTGGAGAAGGAAGAGGAGGTGGCGCATCCTTGCAGAGGTAGGATTCCTAACACGAATAGGATTCCTAATCCTAGTAGGAGTAGGATTACTTGTCATCATATTTTTCGTCATCGATTCCATTTTTCTCCTCAAATTACCAAAATAGGAAATCCTTGTCAGAATAGGATTCCTTATGCAATTGGAATTCCTAATCCTACTGGGATTAGGATTTGGCAACTTTGACCATTCCTACTTATTTCGAGCTCCTCTTTCCAAATATGAACTCTGTTTCTACAAATTCCATCTCCTTAAGCTCATTTTTACATCTACTGTCCAAATGTACCTGAAAAGCATAAAACAAGATAAGTGTAACATTTAAGACAGAAAATGCGAATAAATACAAGTATAGAGGAACTAAAAAGATAAGAAAATATCAGTGTATCAGTTATTCCTATATTTTAGTAGATTGGTACCCCGACTTCCCAAAGCACCTAACTGATAACAACTCCTTTCATTAACCCTCGTTAAATTGGAAAAAGGTGGTTAGTGAGTACTCTTATGCAACCCTACAATATTGCCTGCCTTCTAACTCTAATGGTTGCATCATTATCGTGTTTGAACTTAAGGTACTAAAGGAGAGAGCAAAGTGCTAGATTGTAATATAAAATTAATTGATTTTTTCCCTCCGTAAATGTCCCTTTTCCCCAATAATCAATAGTTAGGCTCTTAAGAAATAGAAAGCGAGAGGCTTGAGCTAAGTTTTGCTTTCAATGGACCACCTCATTCTTTTTAAGTTCTCTATTAATTTTAATGCAGTGGATGTTGTGAAAGCAGGTTAATGGAACCTTGAAAATTCTCCCTTGTTTTTACAGCCTTGGAAACCTGGTTTATGCTTAGAGAATATTAAGCATGAGAATGTTCTCATATAGTTAATACCTATAATGTGCCCCCAAAATATTGGTCCAAAAAAAGGTTTGAGTCTTTTAGCTATTTTCATTAGTAAAACCATACATATGGATAAAATAACAACATTGAAAAAAAGAATATGGTATTCTAGATTGTGTGTGAGTGTTGAGATGGACAAGAATTTGCCTAATACCATATGTATGGATAAACCCATATGTATAGACGAAACAATAACATTAAAAAAAAGAATAGGATAAGCCTGATTGTGTGTAAGTGTTGAGATGGAGAAGGATTTGCCTGATATCATTCCTCTTATAAGATTAAAGGAAGATGATACTCTATTTGAAGACTTTATTCGAGTCTCCTATCAATGGAAGCCAACATTAAAAATACAAGGTCAATTGTGGAATCCAATAGGGAGAAGATTCAATAGAGGAGATTGCACTAAACATATAGGGATTGACACTTAACTAAATGTTATTTTGTATGAAAATAATTCACATCCAAACCAAAATGTGGTAGAAGAGAACCCTATAAATACAAATGTATATGTGTTAAAAAGAGATAATCCTGTTACAGTAGAAACAAGGGTGGAGAATGGAGGTGATTCAAAAACTTCAAAAGAGAGTTTAAATGTACCTAGCTCAAACATAATGTGGCTATCACATAACAAGGCACTTGTTAAGGAACTAAGTCCTCAAAATTCCCAAGGAAATCAAATAGTTAATTACTAAGGAATTTAAGGTTAATAGTAAAAGGAAGTTAGGAAGAAGGAACATGTCTAAGGGGTTTAAGCTCTAAAACATCCCAAAATGTCCACAACATTATAGAATACAAGGGACATCAATTGCATCGAAAAATAATAGTCCTTAAGATACTTTATGTTTTTAAATAAACCTACAATGTTATGATTATTATTGTCTAAATTAATCTAGAAAACTTCCTGAAGTTAAGTTTTTTAGGCAGTTCTTTTTTGTCAAGCCACCAACATCATGACTATGGTTGTTTAGTGATAGCTTTTGATACCAAGCAAATCAAGGTCAATGTTCTTCAAACTAGTGGTTAACTTATTCATCTTTTTGGTTTTTTTCTCTAAAAGAATATAAGGGTTGTTGTGTCCTTTATTTATTATTCTAATTTTTCCTTTTAGAGAAAGGAACTATAGGATAACCTTCAATACATAAACTCCAAAATCAAGACCCTTAGATACTTTTGGGGGATTTCAATATTACTCTTTATAGGTCATCAATAGAGGTCGTGTAAATTTGAAGAATTTTAAAAATGATTTTAAAGAGTATGTGGATAAAATGGTAGTAATTGACTTGAAGTTTGAGGGGAGCTTTTTCATTTAGAGAAAGAAACAACCAACGAGATGAAATATGAGGAAGAATCTTGATAGGGCAATCATAAATAGAGGGTGGTTATCTAAGATCCTTGAGAGCAAAGCCCTCTTTTTGAATCTATCATTCCCCCATTTTTATCCAAAACATGATCTCCAAATGCAAGAGGAATTTCTCCTTCATGTTTAATAACTTTCTTATAAAGGAAGAATGATCCGTTAAAGCTATTTTAAAAAGGTATGTCTCAATCTATCTATCGACATATGGCTTTTATTAGTGTTAAAAAGCTAATCCTAATTAAAGAAGAACTCAAGGAGTTAAATTTAAGGACAAGCAAAAGCATAAACCAGAATGTTTCAACTGTCAAAGATAATTTTCTCAAGGTTTAGGAGGAGGTATATAAACATCCTGGGGATTGTTTTTTGTTAAAAGAGGAAAAGATCTATGCTCTTATACCAATCCTATTTTATTATATAAAACATTGCTTAAACAAAGATCTATAGTTCAATGGCTCAAAATGGGGATTAAAACACCAATTTTTCTACAATTCAACAATGTCAAGGAGAAACTCTAATAAGATTTATTCCTTCGCTAGTCATACTGGTGTCTCAACTACTTCTTAGGGAGATCTCAAAAATCAGGCTTTTTTATTCTTCAAGGATTATTTAGGAACGTAAGCCTCAAGTAATTCCTCTATGTAAATCTTTAGCTCATTTATCAATAACCAATTCTCTAATAAAGACTTCAAATTGATGAATTCTCTCTTTAATGAACAAGATATAGAGAAAGTCGTGTTTAAATTGAGTACTAACAGGGAATCTAGTACTGACAATATAAATAGATGCTTCTTCCAAAAAGGGTTAAACCATAAAGGGTTACTAAAATTTACCCAAGATAAAGGAAGATCTTATAGCTACAAAGAATTAATTATGGCTCTATCTAGCTTCATTATGATAAACTACTTGTCATTCGCTTATTATTCTAGGTAAATTGATGGCCTCCATATCTCAAATTTGAAAGTCCTGAATAGTTGACGTATGTGTGAAAATCATCGCAAGATGACATTTATTGGTTTAAATAGCCTTCAATCTCATAATTAGACATATTGTAGTTGAAATCCCCTAATACAAGTTATGGAATTGAGTTATTTAAATTGATTTTAGAAATATCTTTGCAAAAGTGCTTCCTTAGAGATGTATTGCTAGAAATGTAAACAAAGGTGATAGTCAATTTAAACAAAGAGAGGGACAAAAATAACTATAAATGTAAAAGCTGATCTAAATGTCAAAAGAATCCATTCACCATCGATTTGGGATCATAGCAACCTATAATCTTGCACGTTAGTGATCAAGCACTAATTATTATTAAAAATTGCGAGGTAACAACTACACATTTGGCTTTTATATTGGTCTAATGTAAACCAACCATAATTAACTTTTAAGTAGAAGAAAATCTTTAATAATTTATTATTTGGAGGTACGATCCATCCATTTCACATTCCAAAATATGATAGACATATTTAGAAATGTGAGAGGGAGCTAGATGGGCATTCTTTATAGACTTTCTTCCTTGACATCAAAGTTTTGAAATTAAGAAGAGGTCTAGAGATCATAATTGCATCATCAAGAATTTGAGATGAGCTATTCTTATTAACAATATTAACATATGTTACCTCAATTTAAGTCACAATAGAAAGGCCTATAAAAGATAAGTTAGGAGCTTCTTAATAAGGAGGACTTCTAACTTATTCACTTCCTACTCTAGCTAAAGAGAGGGAGCTTAAGGTGAAAAGATCTTATTAACATCAACTATTAGGGAGTTAATAGCTTTTGTTTTTAGTCCTAGGTCCACCTGGGGAATTGATAAATTGTCTCCAAGAAGCCAATTATGATCTTTATAAGTAAAATGTTTCTCGGTAGGTCTCCACACTTTTGTTTGATTAAATTTAGTAAGCCTTCATTATTAACCCAACGTTAGATTCACTTGAATAAAGTTCCTTACATCATCAAGCTTTAATATTCTTAATGTTTTCCAATGTTCCTTTTCAAGCTCTACTCCAATACAAATTCTTTTGTACCTTTTCCTATTTAAAGTTGTTTTGTTTTCATCCAAACATATAAGTCTTTTTAGGGAACCTAAAAGGTAACTAAGTCCCTCCACATACTAGTATTCCAATGGAAAACTATAAAAATTCACCAAAACATGAGCATGTTTATGTTTCATCATTTCTGTCTCAAGTCTTAACCTCCATTTATGGAAGAAGGGGGGTTTACCTATAATATATGATGGTCTCATTTCTAAGATCTTGTTAAAGTTTACTTCTTTATTCAATTTGATAGGAAAAGAAAACTCATCTTAGTTAATAAGTGTATTTCTTAGTCCAAACTTGTCCTAATTTGAAATTCCCCATTTATGTACCATAGGGTATACAAGATGTTTATCTATAAAGTATCCAACTAAGATGGTGCACCACTTTCAGGTTTATATTCTAATCACCTCAACCGAAGGAGGAACAATTGATGAAACTTCACTAACTGAAGGAAGGATGAACATAAGGGTTAAAAGAGTAGTAAATTGGAATTAATTTTTACAATAGGGAGATTGATGGATTAATATGTACATTTGGACTAGGAAAAATGTCAAATGACATGACAAGTTGACATATGACAGTAAAAATAAGGGACATGTGGCATTAGGATTGGGTGAAAAATGGCTTAGATAATTGGGTGACAAATGGCTTAGAAATTGAGGGACAAATGGACTAAGTATTTAAGTGGCAATCGGTAGCATAAGTAAAAGACATGTAGCTTGGTTCTTTATATGACAAGTGTCATAACACTTACCATACACTTATAACCCACGACATCGACATATAAGACATAACCATTTTCTCTTTCATTTTTGTTACATGCTACTTCTTCTTTCTTCTCTCATTTACTATACTCACACCAACCCTCACAATTTTGAGTTTTGCCTAAGTTCTACACTTTGCCACTCCAATATTTTTTTGTCTTCTTCTTATTGCTGAAAACCCAACCTATTCCACCTTGAATTTGTGATGATCTTGCAAGCTTGTAGGGCTAGGTTAACTTGATAAATTAAGGAGACTTTTGAGCTGAACAAGTAAGTAAAGTGTTGTTCTTTATGGCATGCTTTAATAGAAAGATTATGATGATGGATTGTATATGATGTTAATAATGAAGTGTGTTGAAATTTGATGAATAAATGGATACACTTGTGTTCTATTTTTGAGTACATGATTAACAATAGTTTATGAGTTGTTGTATGGATGATTTTGAGTTAGAATTGAGTTGAAATTGATGAAGAATTGAAGTATGATTAATGAACTATTAAGAAGATGTTTAGAATTTGGTATGAATGTATTAAAAACTGGAGAAATTGTAGGAGAATGGAGAGTGAACACTCGGTTCATTCATCCCACGATTGTGGGAAGGTCCTCCACGATTGTGGGGCAATGCTTTGGAAATGAATTTTTCTATTTTATGTGATTGAACCAACTAAGGATAAGTTACTTTACTTTGATGCATTTGGACTTGATTGAGGCTTAAAATGAACCTAGTTTGATGTTTGATTAGTTGGTTAAGTGTTTGATAAGTTTAGGTTGTTAATTGATGCTATAACTTAAGGAAAGGATTCTTTGATATTAATGTATCTAAATCTAGAAATTAATAGTTGTTATAGGAATAAAGGTGTTCTTAGGAATGCAAACGTGATCCAAAGGATATGAGTAATGTGAATTAAGTATGAATGAATGAGAATTGGGATATTGTGTGATTATATAATGTAAAAAAAATGGTAAATGTATGATTGATGAATTTAAAATAATCAAGTTTCTTTGAGGTATAAACCTAATTGCAAACTAGTTATATCCAAGTTATGATGGATGAATGGTTAAGATATGAGATTTAAGAATACATACCCAGGAAAGTCAATCGAGCATGCATTGACCATGACACATATATATGTGCATGATTAAATATGTATATGATTGATCAATTTAGTAACGTGTAAAATTATGTGTATTGTATGACTAAAGAAACACAAATATAACATTAGCATCCAGACATTTTTGGGTCATCTTGGCAATAGCTTATCTAGAGCGTACTGTGAGTTAACCTAGATGTTTTCTCACTATGATTGGTTTGTTTCTGTTTAAAATTTTATTATTGAATCGTTACTTATATGATTGTGATAATTCCAGACATTGACTATCTGAGGAGTTTGATACTCGAGATTGTATTGGGAGTGTTTTCTAATTGTATGTGAATTTGGAAAATATGTGTACTCAACTAAATGTTGAAAGCCAGACTCAGATCCCATGAATATGATGAATGACTGTGCACATTGAATGAAAGTTATTGATAGAATATTATATGAAATGATGCATTCCATCTCATTGTTATGCATGATCAGATAGAGGAGTTGTGACCGGAGTGACCAATGTGAAAAAGAGCTTAAAGTTTATAAATGTGCACAAAAGAACCACAGGCTCAATTATTAATGAACTCGGTATCCACAATGGGTACGAGACAATAAATGAAATGAGCCCGGTATCCACAATAGATACGGGACAGTACATAGGCACTCGGTCACAACAAAGTAAAAAAATGAATGAAGTCACATGTGCATTTGCATTTACAACTTGATATGTATCATATGACGATTGAATTGAATTATTGGATTGTTCTGAAATATTGATGCGAAATATTGTATACAAGTTGAACTTGATGAAGCATGAAAAAATTGTGACGTAAAATTCAATATTGGATGATATGATTTACTTGTGAATTGAAATATAAATTGTCCTTGTGTTTTGATATGAGTGAGCACATCGATGATGGTTCACTTACTAAGTTCGTAAACTCATCAAAATTGTAACGTTGATTTTCAGGTACAAGGGAGACCTAGCTTTTAAGATGATAGATTAAAAGTATAGTACTTACGTTTTGGAAACAAGAATGACTCAAAGGTCTGGTTAGCTGATGCAGAGAAGTTTAGATAAAATACTTTTGTTTAATTTCTCATTTCATGTAGAACATTTTGTAAAAGAGGAGGAAACTCTCAGATGTTTTGGTAATGTAAATATATGTATTATGAAGTCTAATGCTACAGTGTAAGTTATGTTTGTGAATGAAATGGGAAAAGTTGATTTTTTGACTACTTATGTTCTGTATGAAATCATAGTAAGTTGATGTAATTGTTCTAATATGCCATTTATGTCCTCGAATATCCTCAAGATATTCGAATATATGCTCTATGGTAATGGTATGTTACAAATCACCTAAGTTAACAAGGTGAGAAGGAAAAGAGGAGAAGAAGGAGACATGAGAAATATAAGAGACATGAGGGAATGAGACTAAAAGAAAAAAAATGAGGAGGTCAATAAAATAGAAGTTGTCTTCACCAAGGAATTAACAAATAGAAAATGTAGATTCATTCTATAAATAGAAATAAATCAAACAAAAGTTTCAGGCAAGAATTAGGCAATTATCTGAAAGATTAAAAAAACAAGTTAATAAAGCAAGATTTCTTGAAATGTTTTGATAATTGAGTATATTAAGGTAGAATATTTTTTTATTTAAAACCTAAAGAAATTCCTTTTTCTTAAATATCAATTGACTAATTTATTTTTAAAATATTTTATTTTTTATTTTTTTAATTTATTATAATCACTTGTATGTTGACATAGAAAATACCTTAATTACGTGGTTTTTACATATAACGCTAATGTTTATAATAAATTAAAATTTTAATTAATTAAATAATTAATATAATATATAATTTTAATTAATATTATAAATTTATCTGAGTTTAAAATATGATTTATTTGCTATGTCATGGGATAATATTAACATTTATTCACAATTGTAATTATGCATATAAAAGGGTATATTTTTCAATCTTACATAAAAAGAATCCTCTCGTAATTAACTAATGAAAAAGGTAAAAATCACAATTATTTGAACAGTATTAAAAATCATATTTATTCTTCTAAATTTGTAAACTTGTCATCCATTTTTTTTTTTTTGGGTATTTCACAACATGGTGAAGACTGAAACCCTAGCATAAGCCCTTCTCTGACAATTATCGCCGCGCCCAACTTTCGAAACTCCCCAATCCCTACATGGCAAAAGCCGTTGTTAAAGACGTGATTTTTCTTTTACGAAAGCGTTTCTTGAGCACATCCACAGGACTCTCATCACTCCCCAAGCCATCCTCTTCGTTCACGTTTGATTTCCTCAAGTCTTGTGGGCTTTCTTCAGAGTCTGCTCTCTCAATCTCTGGAAAGCTCCAAATCGACAAAGATAAGCAATATAGGCCTCAATCCGTTCTCAATTTCTTAAAATATCACTGTTTTAGCGATACTCAGATTGCCGAAATTGTAGGAAAATATCCCCCGGTTCTTTTTTGCAAGGTTGAAGACAATCTCAAGCCTAAAGTTGAGTTCTTTATTCAATCTGGATTTGAGGGTAAGGTTTTGCACGGCCTTGTCTTAATTAATCCACAAATCTTTAGAAGGTCTCTAGATTCCCATATTAAACCGTGTATTGAGTTTTTGAAGTTGTATCTTGATAGTAATGAGAAGATTCTTAGAGTTATTAAACGTGCTTCATGGATGTTGACTTCATTTGATTTCAAGAAAACTTTGGAAAGGAATGTTCAGTACTTGATAGAGGAAGGAGTGCCTATTAGAAGTGTAGCAAACTTGATAGTCTTGCAGCCAAGAGCTGTACTGAAAAACCATGAGAAGATTTTTAGTGCTGTCAATGATCTCAGGAAGTTTGGCATTGAACCTAATCAGCCGGTCTTTGTCCATGCTCTTAGAGTGATTCTACAAATGACAGGGTCAACTTGGAAGACAAAGTTGGAGATGATGAAAAGTATGGGCTGGAGTGAAGAGGATATTTTATCGGCTTTCAAGCGTGATCCACTTTGTTTAGCCACCTCGGAGACGAAATTTAGGAGGGCCATGGATTTTTATGTGAATACCATGGGGTTGGAACCTCAATCTATAATTCTTTATCCCAAGTTTCTTATGTTTTCGATTGATAAAAGGCTTGTTCCCAGGTACAACGTTTTGAAGCTTTTGGATTCAAAGAAACTCTTATCAGGCCGCAAGAGTATCAAGTGGCAACTAACAATAAGTGAGCATACATTCTTGAAGAAATTTGTTATCAAGTTTCAGGATGAAATCCCAGGTATACTGGATATGTATCGTGCTGGGGTTGTAGGTTTCACTGGCTCAAAGGCATAAAGATAGATTCTTGATTTCGACTTTCTGCATATACTTGTTGTGCCCTTTAGTTTAGGAGATTCTTATCATCGTGAGTGCTGGTTTCTAAAGGTTCTTTTTCCCTTTTTTCAATTCATTTCACAATTCATGAGTTTAATGGTTGATCTTACGGCATTGATGTGAGAAAACTCCATAAGACTTATTCGAACTTAGGCAGACTGAGGCAAATCTGTGAATCATGAACAGGCTTGTTACTTTGATGTGAGAATTTGATGTCAACCTATTGTTTTACTTTTCTAACCAGAGGGTCATATAATGGCCCATTTCACTTTTTAATACTTAAATACTTGCTTGGAGTTGAAGAAACATGAAGTCCCGTCCGGTGCCTCTAGTTCCAGGGGCTTTGTAGATTATGTGCCATTATATATAGAGGAAGCACCTAGTGGCTTGATGACGCAACATAAGAGGTAAGTTATTGTCCTAGGGTCAATTGCAGATACGGCCTCTTAAGTCCGCACGACTGTTTATGTTTTGACACAACCTATGCCTATTTTTATAGTAGTAGATTTCCACCTAAATCTTGAAGGTAAATGTTTATAGCACTTGGAGACTATCTACATGCTCTGTTCTTCAAACATTAGATTCGTTGCGCATATGTCTGTATTGCTGACTTTATGACCAGTTGGAATAAGCAATCCATAGACTTTTGCTTGCCAAGAGTCTCTTGATTCGTTTTGAGTTTTACTATTCCACAGGGTCGGGCTTTTTTGGTTTGCAGATTTTGACTGGCTGCTTTATTGTCAATCAGGTTAACAAAATCTTATTCATAAGTCGGAATGAAAAGAACATAAAGAGTACAAAGATAATATTCTCTTAAAAATTGTAACAGAATGTTTAATTTGGCTATAATCTTTTGGCTTATGTAAGGAAATTTTAACTTTTTTACTTCTTTTTCTATTAAATTAAAGATAGTGGACAACAACTTGTCAACTTGCAATAGTATAGTAAGAGATATGAAAGTGATCTTGATCATTTTTTCACGAAAAACTTCAAAAGAAATACGAACATAAAAACATATCCACTGACGACTGATGATAGGACTTCTCCTTGTAATGAGACTGACTGCAAGCGATCAAAACCAATAAAAATAAAACCTTTCTCTCTACGCGGTTGGCTTTCGAGAAAGTGCCACGGCTCGGGAAAATTTTGACCACCCCGTTTTCCTTTTCATCAACAGGCGCAAGCCGTAACCCTTGTTCTAATATCGCAAATGAAGCTGCTTTGCTATTTTCCTAGTTGATTGTGTTAGCATCTTCGCTCCACCTTCCTAAGATCCTCCCGCCGTCGATCTGAACGCCTACTTGCATGTACATCTGCTAAATTTGTTATGAAATTGTGAATTTTGGATTGCATTACTTTGCTTGCTTTGAACTGTAAGTTTTTACTTTGACCGCCTGTGAACTTAAACCATGTTAGGGAGCCTACCTAATATTTGTTTTGTTCTTTTGGGAGCTGAAGTATCTATTTTCCAGTGATTGTTTTGTCATATGTGAAGAAGTAACTTGGAAATCCCTTTCACCTCGTAGTTTGGACTCCTACTATGTATTACGTAAGATAAAAGATCGGTTTTACATTGGTAAACTCCTCTTTTTGAAGGTTTTGTGAACTTTAAGCAGTATCATGGTATATTAGTAGTTATACCTTAGAACGGGAGTTGGGTGATTTTTGGTCCCTTGTCTACTTGAATTGTCGAAAGTGTGTTTTCTTTGTGGATCTCTAGTTGTCACGTCGATCGCTATTCGGCTTAGCATTGTCGGTTAGCATATGATACAGTGATCTCGTTGGACTCATTCAGTGATTTTGACGCTTTGGTGATTTTTATTGAGGACTGGAAATGGAGAAGGAGAGTTATATATTTAGATTGATCATTTTTTTATGCAAGTTGTTACAGAACGCTGGGTCTCCTAGAGATACTAGATTATGTAGGAACTCGAATAGTATCTGATAACAGTAGAAGCACTTTAACTTTCCATTATTAATGACATTCCTCTTTTCTTTTCCGAAAAAAAACAGTAGAAGCACTTTGTCTTGTTGATGTGTTTTAATATTTTTACTGAATTGGGGAGATAAAGAGGGTGAATTTTGCTGATCCTAAGAGGGTAGGAAAGGGCTTCAAACTTCAAGGTGTTGTTGAAGGTCAGTCCGGTTAAAAATTGCCAAGTCGCTGTTCTTTATGCTGTTTTAGTTTGTAACATGTGAAGACAGCCATAAGGAACATCTTATCTTCATTGATTAGTGGTATTCCAGGAAGCCAGGAGATTCCTTTTTAGCTTTTTCCTTCTATGTAGACTCCTAGATCGTTAGTTTCAATAAAATATTAATCTGCATGTATCCAACAAATATTACAGGCATGCTTTAGATTCACTGTGACACATGGCCCACAAAAATGACGGCAGTTGGATTTAAGGTTATGCGCTATTCAATCTGAAGGCTATGGTGTATCATGATTTTCTTTCAACATTAAGTTGAATGACACATCTTCATACAGCACACACATATTCACTACTTCTGTACTGTACCAGGCAATGGATCACTATGATTTGCAAGCACAGAGGAGGAATATGAAACATAAAGGAAGAAATGTTGTCTGGTCGATTGCAATGGACAAATGTCTCATTGAAGTTCTTGCCATTGAAGCTAGAAATGGCAATAAAATAGACAAATGCTTTAATGAGAATGCATATACTGCCGCTTGTATTGCCGTCAACACTTGTTTTAATTTAAATTTGAATAATCAAAAGGTTGTTAATCGGCTCAAGACAATTAAGAAAAGGTACAAGGTGATAAAGGACATGCTAAGCCACGATGGTTTTTGGTGGAATTCAAGTACAAAGATGATTGAATGCCAAGATGAGGATCTTTGGAAGAGATACATTGCAGTAAGTCCAGCTGTATGTTTATTTCTCTCTTATTTATGTCAAGATGCTAACTATTTTCTCAAAAATTTTGAATAGGCACATCCTAATGCGAGAGGAATTCGAGGAAAGCAGATTGATATGTATGATGAGTTAAAAATTGTTTGCGGGAATTATCAAGCCCCTAGCCGATGGGCAAAGATGAAGGATGGAAATCATCCAGTAAGGCACTATGAAGATTCTGCTTCATTTATTTCTCCTAGTTCAGAAGATGTTTGTGAGACCGATGGAACAGAATCATATACTGGACCACAAGACTACCCCCAAGATGGTTGTCAAGACCCTCCTCTGCTGCAGCCTCTCAGGCAACTTCCTAAACGTAGTCGTAGCTCAGAGGTTCTCCAAGATGCACTGATGTCAGTGGCATCTAGCATTCGGCGTTTGGCTGATGCAATGGAGCATAGCAAAACTACAATCAATGCCACTGAACTATTACAGGCCGTGATGGAAATTGATGGATTGGAAGAGGCTAAACAAATGTATGCATTTGAGTATTTGAATGCTGACCCCACTAAAGCAAGAGCTTTCATGACTTACGATACTCGAATGAGGAAAATTTATTTGTTTCGACAGTTTTGGTGGTGGAAGTGACTTTGGAGGACCCGCATTTGCACTTCTGTCCTTCGGTGTACATAATTTCACAAAATGGTGCAAGACTAGTTTGGTGAACGATTTCTGATTCAACATCAATTAATATTCAGAGATGAATGTGTAGATAGTAGATGATGTCAGGGTGAAAGTTCAGAGCTGTAAGTTGTTACGGTTGAGGCACTGAATGTTTATTTTAGGACCAAAGTACGGTGTAAAATGCTGCTTCTTTGTTATCCTTCTCAAGGTGTTGCTGCTACCCTTTGGTCTTTCCTTTTTGCATATGGCTGGTCGTTTCATAACTCCTTGGATTGTAATGCTTTTTTAGTGTTAAGCTCTGAGCCATGTAAATTTAACAACACATATGGGTTCTATTGGTATACAGTCATCTCGATGCAACAATCCGCAGCAAATTCAACTTCGATCTTGTATTGCTAGATAACAAAGTAAATCTTCTAATTCTCGAAGATGCCACCACCAACAAAATCTGCAACGCCGGGCATCCTTTGAGTTATTCATCCGTTGTAACCAAAATAATAATGTATATTTATAAAAAAGGAAATTACTTTTTCTGAGAGTTGAATAGTGATAAATTTTGGAAGAATTAGTCAAATTTCTTAAAAAAATAATAGGTAAAGTAATTTATTTAATATTCACAATTAATAAATATATTATATTTTTCAATATTTTTTGAGGAGACATGATTATCTAAAAATATTTTAATAATTGAAGTTTCTATAAGAGTTTGACAAGTGACAAATCATAAAATTAACTATATTTTTCTAATAAATAATTTGTAAAAATTAATGAATCTATTTATTTGACTCTAAAATGATTTAAAACTGATAGATGTATCACATGTTCAAATGTTATATTTAATCGACAATACATGATTCTTTATTTAAAAATTGCTATTAGAATTCTATAAAATTAGGATTTGATAGTCAAATTTAAAATTTTCATGATTATCCCAATAGCATAATATCTAAAATTTTAAATTTAAATTTAAATTATTCTATTTAGAAGAAATTATTATAGTTATTCCATTTGTTAAAAAGTTAATAAATAAAAAGTTAAAAAATTAAACTTTTGCCATAACTATTAACAAAAGTCAAAATTTTTAATATATATTTTGAGACTTGAATTTTATGTAAAATATATTTTAATTATTAAATTATATTTATTTTAGATAATGTAAGATCACCTTCACAAGTTTTAGGTCTTAATATTTATATTTTTAGTATATACACAAATTTATGTAGGAAATATTCAAATAAATGTTTATTTATATCTATATACATATTAAAAGGGAATTAATATTTTAATTGATCTCAATAAAATGAAACTTCTTCATTGTATGTTTGATATCTGCATAATACATATAAAAATAATATCAATTATTTATTTATATAAATTTTAGAAAGAATCATTTTTATTAGTCTTATGTATTAATATATAAAACTAACTTGTATGTTTGATATCTGCATAATACATATAAAAATAATATCAATTATTTATTTATATAAATTTTAGAAAGAATCAT
>JANQAP020000007.1:5894404-5908847 GCA_026874005.2 Erythroxylum coriaceum
AATAATAATAATAATAATAATAATAATAATAATAATAATCATAATCATAATAATCATAATCATAATCATAATCATAAGTTAACATATATTATAAATTAAAATACAATATAAATATATTTTAATATATATTTATAAGAAATATGATATTTATTAAAAGATGTGTATTATAATAGTAAATTAAGTTGTACACCATTCTAGTTTGAACCATTGCAGAGGAGGATCCTATGGTCTAGATTTGGAATATAAAAAGATTGTGTTAGCAGGTTTTATTGCTGAAACCCCAGTTTGCCACTCTTCCTCCAAACATTGTTAATGATGAGCACATGAATGATTTCATTTCCTCATAATGCTATTTTCATATAGGAAGCAAAATTTTTAAAACTTTCCAAGTTTTTTTGAAAATCAGAACACATTCATTTGAAGGAAAAATTAATCTAAAATTATTTCAAAGTTTTTGAGAAGTATTTTGATGCATTAAAAGGGTTTCTTTCTAAAATCAAATAAAATTATGCATTTTGTACAAAATGAAATATGTTTATGCAATATTGAGCCCCTGAACCCCATATGAATGATTAAGAAAAGATTATAAGAAAGATTATTATAATTTCTTAGATATGGAACAACTTCATTCTATTTTTAATCTTGGTCCATTACACTTAAATTGTTCATGGATTTATTCTTTTCAATGACTCTAATTCTTCACATTTTACTTTGTTTTATTATAATAGGGCTATTAGTATCAATAAAAGTAAACTTATTAATAAAAATGCAATTTGATATCGTTAAAATCATGAATTAGAACTTCATTTGGTCCAATAATCTTCTCCTTTTTATGATAAAAAATTTAGAAATATTGTCAAAAATAATCAACATTGAATAAATAAATTTGTTCAAAAGTGCCTAACCTTTTTGAAAATTTTTTAATTTAATACCTAACCTTAATTTTTTAATTTAATGAACAATGGTGGGTTTATATTTTAAGTATTATTTGGGATTAATTTACTTGGTATTTAGTACTTTTATAGTATGTTTTATATGGATTATATTATCTTTTTATGTTTAGTTATTTGTCTTACAAGTGATGAATTTAAGGAGATAACACAAGATTTAGTATTGCTTTTTGTATAATTGCCCAATAAAAAAATATTACATAGTCGTTTGGAAGATAAAAAATTAGAGAACAACTTTATGGAATACATGAGAAGCTAATTATAATTCAAAGATGTCAAAAAGTAAAGAAACTGGTGAATAAGGCACAGTAGGCAGCAAACATGCATGTACAATAGGCATCTGTCCTACATGAAGGTCTAAGAAGCTGAGAAGTAGAATAAGATTAACACTAAAATTGATCCTAGACTAGAGATCGACTTGACTTGAATTTAAAAAGAAATAGTATAAAACAAGTGTCAGTTACAACTTAGTGTCAAGCATTAGTTACACCTTAACTCACAAAGAATAAAGTTTCAAACCAAGACTAGTGTCGATGTTGATACTAGTAAGGTACCATTTCTCGAACACAATTTAAGAGGATATGTGATTTCTCAAGTTTAAACTCTCTAGGACTTTACTTTTTTAATCCTTTCTATAAATACTTATATTAAAAGTTTCACAGGGATCTTTGGAATAACTTCTAGCAAAGTTCTTGTTGAGTATTGAGAGTTTTTTCTTTCTTTGCTTTAAAGGAAGATTTGGAGAATGGATTGGATGAGCTAGTGATATCTTCTCTTATTCTTTTTTTTTTTAATGTTGAGAAGTATTTATTTTTATTTAGTTTTATTACATTTAGTGGCTAGAAATGCTAGTTAAGATTATGGATTAACTTGTAAGGATTTTTCAATTATTTATACATGATTTGATATTTAATAGGTTGAATTTATTCTCTTTATTCTTAATATTGGATTTGTGATTGGCTGTTATAGATTCAATATTTAAGATTACGTGAAGGACTAATAAGGGAAGTAAAATTCATACATTAGGAGAATAAATACTTTACCACTAGATAACGACAATATCCTAGACTTTAGTGATAATCATATTGAATAAATATACTTAATGAGTTTGATTAGGTTAAATCATACATCAAAAGGGGGTAGTTACCTAGCTAGATATGTGTGTGCGCCTTAATGGAGGGCATAAATACCTCATTAATTGTTATTTTAACCTTGGTAATCAATTGTGTGTGATAATTAAAATTTTATATAAGTAAACTTCAGCATTCTAACATTTGTTTATCAAATTTTCTTTTATTAATTATTTGTGTTATTTTGTTAGTTCATTTTTAATTATCTTTTAATCAAATTTGATTTGATTTAGTTTATTTTTTAACTATGATTAATAAAATTAGTCACTAGTTCTTTGTGGAACTAATACTATAAAACCACTCTAGTTTTAGTAAGCTATCTACAATTGACCCTATATGCTTACATATAAAAACTAGATCAAGTGCATTGTAGTAGTCAAGGAACTGCACTTGCTATGTTTGTTAATTTTAGTTTAGTTTTACTTTTATTTTCATTTACTTAAGATTTCTTCCATTTTTTTAAGTAATTAATATGAGATGGGAAATCAGGGTGATAGCTTAGATTCCCTCTTTCAATTTGATCCTACAATTGAATAAACATACAGACAAAATTGAGATAGAAGAGAGTAGAGATGGCTGCATAACAAAATAATCTAGTTATAGATATGGAGTAGTCACATAAGTTGTATATAGAGGATTTTCATTATCTAGTGATTAATATCAGTCCCTCATGCATTATACTAAATCAAAGGGCAAGAACCTACAAGCTTAAGCAAGTACATCTACACTTGCTTTTAAATTTTAGTAGATCACCAAAGTTGATATATTACCAATTATGCATATCCAAAATAAATAAAAACTCTTATAAACAAACATTGAAATTCTTATTTATTAATTTTGGTTAGTTTTAAGGATTATTTTTATTGAATTAGTAATGTGATTAAAATTTATTAAATAATTTATCTAAAGAACGTTATTAATAATTGTTACATATTATTAAATTATTCAATATATATCAAAAAATATTTTGATTTTTATTATGAAAATTTAAAATATAACTAAAATTTAAAATCTAATTCTATATAGGAGAAAAGCATTATAATTTAGACTGAGAATTATAATTCTAGTTAAATTTACTTTTATGATATTGCCCTTATAATTATAATTATAATTATAACTTTTGAATTCTAATTTAACTTAAATGATCCAATGGATCGGATTAACAAGTTTTAGTAAATATGATTTATTGTTTAATTAAGTTAAAAATATTGAAAAATAAAAAAGAGGGTATTTTAATAGGTTTTGTTTATATTTAGGTTGCATAGGTTCTATGGATACAGTTATGTGACGAATTCTAAAAATTTAAAGAAAACATGAAAACAACTCTCATCTCTATTATTCTCCAGTTTGCCTTCTGTAGAGAAACCAGTTAGTCTACTTCTTTATTCATCATCATTTAGTTATAAACATCAATTGTAATAAGTTATTTTCTATTACATATTCAGTCTCCATGTTTGCTTAAATTACATGATTACCTACTTTGTAACTAAAAAAAATAACCGCCAACTTTCAAGACTTCTTCCTTAACTAACACTAGTACTCTATTTTAGCTATTTCAACTTCTACCAATATTCCATCAATATCTTTAGCAATTGTAACATCCCCCCTTAAGTTGGAGTTTGGTTCTAATCATATAAACCTAACTTGGATAGTAGACTGTGAAATATAGGACCATCTAAAGATTTTGTGAAAATATCACTTAATTATTGTTTAGAAGAGATATACTGTGGATGTAGCTATTTCAACTTCTGCCAATATTCCATCAATATCTTTAGCAATTGTAACATCTCCCCTTAAGTTGGAGTTTGGTTCTAATCATATAAACCCAACTTGGATAGTAGACTATGAAATATAGGACCATCTAAAGATTTTGTGAAAATATCACTCAATTATTGTTTAGATGAGATATACTGTGGATGTATAAAACTAGCTTTGCATTTGTCCCGAACAATATGACAGTCGATCTCCAAATGCTTTGTTCATTCATGAAAAACATGATTAGTAGTAATATGTAAATCTGATTGATTATCACAGTATAAAAGAAATTGGAAATTGAGTAGGAATGTGAAAATCCTGTAAAAGATAAGTTTTCTACTATAATTCATAAAATGTTGCTCCCATGCTGTGATATCCAACTTCAGTAGAAGATTTTGATACGCTAGTTGTTTCTTTGTTTTTCCAAGAGATCAAAGAAGAACAAAAAAACACACACTATAAGAAAATGAGTGTTTAGCGATGGAAATTACTGACGGAACGTGAAGGTTTTTTGTCAGTAAGCGAATTTGCAGACAAAAATTACCGACTGCACGAGTCGTCGTAGAAATAGTCGTCGATAATCTTTAGCGACGAAATATAAATATTTTTTATTTCTGTCGCTACATATATCGATGGAATTTTCAGAAATATTTAGTTGGTAAATATTACCGACGGACAAAGTTTTGAAAATCTGACAAAAAATTTAGAGACGATAAGTTGTGCCCCGTCGGTAAATTTAATAACAAATTTTGTATGTGTGTCGGTAAATTTATCGACAAGCAAGGTGTTCAAGTTTCGTCAGAAAATTTAGTGACGGTAAGTTTTTTCATCAGTAAATTATTTACCAACAGATATTATAATTCCGTCAATAAATGCATCGAGATTGTTTTTTATTTATTTTTCATACATTTAAGTTGTAAATTTAATTTTGATTGGTAATCTTATGATTAATATTTAATTTCTACAATTATCTGGTGATAATATATTGAATTTTTTCTACATTTAATTTATCTCAGCAGTAAGTTGAATGATAATATAAAGTAAAAGTTATCTTAATTGATGATAAAAAATTATTATCTACAACAATAAATATGTAATTCATACAAAATGACTTGAGAGTAACAAAACTAAGCTATGCAATTGGTGAAAGTGAATGGTCTGACTGCCACGATGAGGTGCTGTCCCTCCCCTTCAACTCATCCATCTCATTACAGAGCTGGACTATGCAATCCATCAACCTCTCTACTATGCTCTTAAGCTGAATGGCTCTTTTATCATTGGATGCAAACCACCTACTAGA
The DNA here is from genome assembly GCA_026874005.2 of Erythroxylum coriaceum. Taxonomy (NCBI): domain Eukaryota; kingdom Viridiplantae; phylum Streptophyta; class Magnoliopsida; order Malpighiales; family Erythroxylaceae; genus Erythroxylum; species Erythroxylum coriaceum. The sequence continues at coordinate 5,899,540 of JANQAP020000007.1, forward strand.
TGCAGCTATCCTGGATGTGGAGAATTGCGAATAGCATATGTTCGCAAATGAACCTAAGCTGAAGATTATTCTACGATAGTCCCTAGCACCCACTGCATCAAGATATATATGAATCTCATCAATAGGTTCAGAGTGTTAAGATTGTCGTTGAATGTTTTCCTGTATTTGGTCCTATCAGGAGGCAATTTTTATGTTAATAAGTGATAATTCTTAAGAATTAATATTAATAAGGAAGACTCTCTTCCTTCAGTCCTCCACATCTGTTTGTAGAATTGCGATGTGAAATGGACATTGCCTCGGGTGATATTCAATACTGCTGCTAACGACTCCATATTTCTTCAGGTATATAAGGAGGTCGTACACCAGTATTATGTATTGTACCAAGAAAACCTCTATAACATGTATGAACTCACCTCCCCCATACTTTATAAATTACCGCGTCAAATTTGGAATCCCAAAAAAATTCTTTCTAAAAAAAAGAAAAACATACTATAAGTACTTATAATCTATAATATTTATCTAATTAATGTATAAAATTAATTAGATAAAAAATACAAAAGAATATATTTTTTGTACCTTAAACTCTTGATAATAAATATCATTTGTCGTCTGAGAGATATTCTCCCATATATGACCCTTAAGATCAATCTTCTCTTTAAGCTTGGATGTCATGTTTCTTGAGCACATTCTAGATGAAACAACCTAATATATAAGCAATTTTATATAATTTTCAAATTAAAACCTATAACTTTAGTATAAACCAATAGTTTTATCATGCATGTATTTTTACTCACAGATTGTTGACAATTGTATGTAAGTTCTTCCATCTACTACTCCCCCTTAGCTTCAGGTTAGAAGTTGCCTCCTTCATTTGCAACGTTTATCCCTGATATCTCTATCGGTATAGGGGTGGTGAATGGTGTAGGGCTGTTGGATGGTGTAGTAGGGCTGTTGGATGGTGTAGCAGCAGGTACAGAAGGTGATGCCTCATCTAGATGTGTAGTAACTGGAGGTACAACACCTAATTCTATAGCAGTTGCAGAATATGATGCTTCACCTAGAGAGTAACTGGCTCCAAATCGTGGTAACCTTAACCTTGGCCGCATCATATCATGTTTTCTCTTTGATAGCATATTTTTAACTTGAAATTCACATTTTATTGAACCATATTCCCAAAGATGATGTAATTCAGATACCAATTGTTGTAATAATACATCAATTTTATGCTTTGGATTTCTAGGCCCTTTCACAATCACTATCAAGAACATAAATTCCTCATTTATACATATCTATGGAGGCAAATTATAAGGAGTAATTATGATTGGGCATGATGAATACTGTTAACCAGATTGACTAAAAGGTTGAAATCCATCAGTTGGCAATCCCAACCTAACATTTTGACTTTTAATGCAAACTCATTATGAGTGTTATTGAAATGTTTCCATGCTAGTGCATTCGATAGATGGCTCATTATTCCATCTTCTAGTTCATGTTCATTATGTCATCTCATGTGAGATACAGTAACATTAGAGGCATATAGTCTTTAAAGTCTCGAAGTTAGTAGGAAATAATAAATTCACTTTCAAGGTATTAATTTCTGTTTCATATTATGCTTTCTAGGTTTGAACTTAGATTGACCACAAAATTTGCACTCTTGTAATTCTATATCATCTCCCGTAAACAACATACATCCCAATTTGCAATAATCAATTCTTTCAACTGACAAACCAAGACCCCTAATAATTTTCTTTATATTGTAAAAATTATCAACAATTGTATGATCAGGAGGCAATGATTCATTATACCAAACAAGAATTTTATTAAAAATTTGATCAGAAATACATCCTTCAGACTTTATATTCAATATTCGAGCAATTGAAGACAATTGAGTCATCGTCTCACAATTTGGCCATAATTCTTGCTTAGTTGACTGTACTAAGTCAAAAACCTATTTTGCCTTTGGGCTTGGTTCTTCTTGAAGATTTTCTATATTTTCCTGAAAGGTATAACCGGTTGCATCATAAATCGTTTCGATGTAAGGATTTTCAATTGCACCAACATTATTTTTTCTAAATCTAGTCCCCCCTGATAGTTACAATTTGTATGGTATTTTAGGACTAGATTTGATAATTATTTTAATGTCAATTCAAGTGTTTAGTATGCATTTAGAGTTTAAATAGGTTAGTTTTTGTGTTTAAGTGTTTTTATGGGTTAGTTTGAATCATTGAGCTTAAATTATATATTTTTGAGGTACCTTGATGTGTTTGCTAGTGTTGCAGGGTAAACAGGGAAGAACAGAAAGAGTTAAAGAGTTTTCGGGTCAAAAAATACAGGCTATGATCGTGCACACAGGCCACGATCGTGACAGAAAGGAAAAAGTACCAGCCACGATCGTGGCAAGTAGGGCCACGATCCTGTACTGCGTCAGGTTAACAGAAAAACTCAAGTTTCTGATAAATTTGTTGATCGTTTTGACCCCGACTTTGACCTAGAACCTCAAAGATATAGATAGAATATGATGTGAAAGATGAGGGAGAGAGCCAAGAGCTGCGAAAGAGAGACTCTGCAGAAAATTCGAGTGAAAACTTAGTTAGAGATCAATCGATTGAGGAAGGAGATGAAGGAAGAGAGGTATGGAGACATGCTTGACGGGACGTACTTTCTGAAACAGGTGGTTTCCCGCAGTCGCGCCTCCAAGATCCATTCTGAAAGTATATTCTAATTGTTATTTTGATTTCATTGATGTATGGAATTTTAGAAATTGATTAGAAATATTTTTCGTAGAGTGTTGATGTTTGTCTAAACTCACCTTCGGGTTGATTTATACTTAAGATTAATAAAATTGTTTTGATTGTGTTTTATTTCGATTTATTGTGATTTAATTCGATTCTTCATAACTAGGTAATAAACTGAGAGGGTGAGCCGATGAAAATCATCGATTTAGGTTAATGAGAGTTAGGTAAATCGATAGGTAGAGAATTGAATCAAACTGGTCGAGTCTAATAACGAGAGATCGAGCATAAATTCCAAGTAGGTTAATAGACAACGTTAGAACTAATTTAGGTTTTGGACAAATTGCAGATTGAGAGATCACAATTTCCATAATTTGAATTAGGGAATATCAATTAGGGTTAAGAATTATAACTCGAGAGAGAGTAATTCACCTTAGGACCGTCTAAGCCCATTAAATCGGAAAAATACATAATTGGATAGATTTTCTTTAATTTCGAATAAATTTCCCTTTTCTCTCAATTGGTCACTTTTAGGTTGAAAATTGGGTTATTTATGTGAGTTGCTTCTGTTTGTTCTTTTGGTGATTTAATTTCTCATATTTGATTCTTGATTAATTTTAATTACTGCAATAATTGTTTAATTATGTTTTGCGAACTTAACTGCTGTTAGATTTTAGGGCTAGTTATCTTCCTCGTGGGATCAACACCTTAGGTACTACACGAATGGCCCGTGCACTTGCAGTAATTACTAAGGTTAAAAATATTGAAACTTATAACGTGTAACCTTGAGTGAACAAGTTTTTGGTGTTGTTGCCAAGGAAGGTAATTTAGTTATATAATTTAAGGCATTAGGTTTGTTATTTTCTTTCATTCATTTTACTTAGGATTCATGCTCTTGTATGAACACAAGAGTCACAAAGGGTTCGTGCAATTAAGACGTCCGATTTAGATATAACACGGTTAGAAAGAACCCTTAGGAAAGCTCGGAGAGAAGAAGAAGAAGAAGAAACTGAAAAATACAAATGGTGGAAGAATTCCAAAGAAACGTGGATCAAGAAGTTAACCCTGGCAGGCAACAACAGAGGACCCTTATGGATTTTATGAGGCCAGGATTCAATCCTGTGAATCAAGGGGTGGCTAGATTGCCTGTTCAAGCGGTCTCTTTTGAAATCAAGCCAACCCTCCTGAACATGCTTCAGCAGAATGTCCAATTCTACAAACTTGCAAATGAAGATCCGAACGTGCATATAGTGAGTTTTCTCAAGATTTGCGATACTTTTCGATATCACCAGATGTCGGAAGATGCAGTGAGGTTTAGGTTGTTTCCTTTTACACTTAGGGATAGAGCGAAGGCTTGGTATCATTCACTAAGCCCCGCCAACATTACAGCATGGGAACAGCTAGTGCGAGCCTTCTTAGATAAATACTTCCTATTAACGAAGACCACCAAAATTATTAAAGGAGATCAAAACTTCCAACAAGGTGACAGGGAGTCTATCTATGAAGCGTGGGAGCGCTATAAGGATTTGCAAAGGAGATGCCCACATCACAATCTACCCAAAGAGTTCCTGCTGTAGACATTTCACAACGGAGTGAACCCACATACTCGAGGCACCATTAACGCAGTGTCGGGAGGATCGTTAATGAGAAAGACGGTTGATGAAGCAGAAGAGCTAATAGAGGAGTTGGCTAGCAATAGTTGTCTATGGGCTAGTGAACGTAGTAGGCAACCTACTAATTTTTGGGAACAGAAGGGAGTTGTCGCTGTCGACCAAATGACATAAATGCAAGCTAAGATCGATAATTTGACACGACAACTTAGTAATATGAAGGCGTCATCTTCAGTTCCAGTGAAGGCCGCGTAATTGAAATGTGAGCTATGCGGCCAAATGGATCATGATACGGTGGACTGCTATCTGATGAGAGACGATAACCCGGAGTAAGTAAATTACATGAGAGCACAATTTGGACGCGGAGGGGGTAGCAATCCCTATTCCAACACCTATAACCCTGGGTGGAAGAATCACCCAAACTTCTCCTAGTCAAACAACAACAACAGAGGACAGTTCAGACCCCAAGGACAATCAAGCTTCTAACAGGACAAAACAAGCTCAATGGAAGCTAAGTTAGATAATATTCTTGATAAGCTTGGAACTTTGGATAATGCGCAAAAGAAGTTGGAAACAAATTTGAGCAAGTCACTAAAAGTCATGCATCTTTCATACATAATTTAGAAGTCCAAGTAAGTCAACTGATAAATGTTTTTTCTATACGGAATGACGGAAACGTTTCTAGTGCTGTAGGAACAAAACCAAGGGAGCAATTAAAGGCCATCACACTCTGAAGTGGGAAGGAAATTGAACCACCCCCAAGGACAATAAAGGGGCAGGATCGGCCAGTTGAGAAGAATTAAAAAAAGGAGAAGGAAATGGACATGAGTGAGTTCCCTCTCTATGTTGCACCTCCACCATATCAACCTAAGATTCATTTCCCTCAGCAACTACAGAAGAAGAAGTTGGACGAATAATTTGCAAGGTTCGTAAAGAAGCTGAGGACGCTCCAGATAAATCTCTCGTTTATTGAAGCATTCGAATATATGCCTAAATACGCAAAATTTTTAAAAGATATTCTATCAAAAAATGTAATTGGGACAATAATCAAATGGTAACCCTAACTGGTACTTGCAGCTCTATAGTCACCAATCAAATGCCTTCAAAATTGAAAGATCCAGGAAGTTTCACAATACCTTGTGTAGTTGGTGAGTTGGAGTTTACGAAATGTTTGTGTGATCTGGGAGCTAGCATAAATCTTATACCTCTGTCAATATTCAAAAAGTTAGGACTTGGAGAGGTCAAACCTACATCCATGTAAATTTAGTTGGCTGATCAGTCTAGTAAAAGGCCATTGGGAATAGTGGAAGATGTGTTTATGTGAGTGGATAAGCTCATCATTCCAGTGGATTTTGTGGTTCTGGATTTTGAAGAGGATAAAAACTGCCCGCTAATCTTAGTGCGACCATTCATGAACACCGGAAAGGCTATAATTGATATTCACGAAGGTAAGTTGACACTGCGAATAAGTAAAGATCAAGTTGAATTTAATATGAATAAAACCTTGATGAATCCAACAACAAATAACACATGCATGAAAGTGGAGACCGTAGATCAAATTGGACGAGAACGGATTGAGAGTTGCATAGCAGAAGTACAAGCACTGGAAACATAAGCTGACAATGAACACCAAATCCCTAAAGTGATGGAAGATGATGAGATGGAAGAGGTAGATGTCTCAGAACACCAAGACAGGTTAGTTCGAACTGAGGCACCCACACCACTATCTTCAGAAAAACCACCAATATTAGAGATTAAGCCCTTGCCCACACACCTTAGGTATACCTACCTTGGTGAAGGTCAAAATCTACCCATAATAATCTCCAATTAATTAAGTGAAACATAAGAATGTCGGGTGGTAGAAATTGTAAAAAAACGGATGAAACCCATCGGATGGCAAATTGCTGACATTAGAGGTATAAGCCCGAATGTCTGCATGCACCGAATAAACTTAGAAGAAGGGTGTAGAACAGTGAGTGAGCGTCAACGGAGATTAAACCCTAACATGAAGAAAGTGGTTAAAAAGGAGATCATAACACTCTTGGATGCAGGGATAATCTACCCTATCTTCGATAGCGAATGGGTTAGTCCAGTGCAATGCGTACCCAAGAAAGGAGGAATGACGGTGATAGAGAGTGAAAGTGGAGAAGTAATTTTCACGAGAACAGTCATAGGGTGGATAGTATGTATAGACTATCGTAAGCTCAACTCAGCGACTAAGAAAGATCACTTCCTTCTTTCGTTTATTGACCAAATGATAGAAAGGGTAACTGGCCATTCGTTTTATTGCTTTTTAGATGGATATTTAAGCTATAATTAGATTTTTGTCTACCCTGATGATTAGGAGAAAACCACATTCACTTGTCCCTATGGAACCTTCATGTATAGACGAATGTCGTTCGGACTCCACAATGCACCACCAACATTTCAGTGGTGCACGATGTCAATATTTGCTGATATGATAGAGGATATAATGGAGGTGTTCATGGATGACTTTTCGGTCTTTGGAGATTCCTTTGATTCATGTCTAACTAATCTGGATAAAGTCCTTCAAAGATGTGAAGAATCATACTTAGTGTTAAATTAGGAGAAATGTCATTTCATGGTATAGGAAGGGATTGTCCTTGGGCACAAAATTTCTCATCGAGAATTAGAAGTTGACAGAGAAAAGACAGAGGTAATAGAAAAACGGGTGCAAAGATTTTTAGGCTATGCAGGATTCTACCGAAGATTTATCAAGGATTTTTTCGCAAATTGCGCGACTGTTGACTAACCTTTTAGTTAAAGATGTGCCCTTCGTGTTCGATGATAAGTGTATAAATGCATTCAATATTTTAAAAGAGGCATTAGTATCAGCACCAATTTTATCTCCACCAGATTGAACACTTCTGTTTGAAGTTATGTGCGATGCTAGTGACCAAGTCATAGGTTGTGTGCTAGGCCAAAGGAAAGATAAAAAATTGCATGCAATCTATTATGCCAGTAAAACTTTTGCAGGACCCCAACTAAACTACACCGCTACAGCAAAATAATTGCTCACAGTGGTGTATGCCTGTGATAAGTTCCGACAGTACCTTTTAGGTTCAAAGGTAATTGTATTCACCGATTATGCAGTATTATAATACCTCTTCAATAAGAAAGATGCAAAACCAAGACTCATTTGATGGGTGTTACTTCTGTAAGAATTCGATTTGGAGGTGAGAGATAAAAAAGGAGCCGAAAATGTGGTTGCAGATCATTTATCCAGACTTGAGGGAGGGGAATACAAGCCGAGTAAGGATATTAACGAAAATTTTCCTGATGAAACCTTAATGCTATTTAAGAGCTTAACTACACCATGGTTTGCAGATGTCGTTAACTATATCGCTGGTGGTAAACTCCCATCTGATCTCTCATACCAACAAAGAAAAAAGTTTTTACATGACTGTAACCGATACATCTGGGATGAGCCAACCTTATAAAAAAATTGTGCAAATGGATTAATACGACACTACGGCCCAGACGAGGAAATGCTAGATATCCTTAAGCAATGCCATGAAGGGCAGTATGCTGGGCATTATGGGGCCAACAAAATAGTAGCTAGAATACTGGAGAGTGGATTCTATTGGCTGCAGTTGTTTAAGGACGCATAGAACTATGTAAAACAATGCGATCGTTGTCAAAGAGTGGGTAACATCTCCAAGAGGGATGAAATGCCGTTATCCAATATTCAAGAGGTAGATATTTTCGATGTCTGGGGCATTGATTTCATGGGACCATTTCCATCGTCAATAGGAAACATATACATTCTGGTAGGAGTTGATTATGTTTTGCGCTGGGCCGAGGCAACAGCATCCCCAACCAATGATGCGAAAGTGGTGCAAAAGTTTATTAAACGGCTATTTAACCGATTTAGAGTACCACGCACAATAATAAGGGATAGAGGCACACATTTCTGTAATAGATCTTTTGATGCTCTCCTACGCAGATATAGCGTGCATCATCGAATGGCTACGCCTTACCATCCACAAACTAGTGGCCAAGTGGAAGTTGTTAATTGAGAGTTAAAACAAATCCTGGAGAAGACAGTTAATAACTCTAGGAAAGATTAGGCAGCTAAATTAGATGATGCTTTATGGGCCTACAGGACATCATTTAAAACACCCATTGGAACAACCTTGTACAGACTAGTTTATAGGAAAGCCTGTCACTTGCCCGTCGAATTAGAACATAGAGTATACTGGGCAATTAGAACATTGAATTTTGAATGGAAAAAATATAGAAAAAATAGACTTATACAACTGGACGAGCTTGAAAAATTTCGTCTTAATGCTTGTGAAAACGCCAAACTTTACAAGGAAAGGGTCAAGAAATGGCACGACGCTCGTCTCAAGCAAAAAGAATTTAAAGTAGGAGACACTGTTCTGCTATACAATTCTCGGTTGCGACTATTCCCAAGAAAGTTGAAGTCTAGATGGAGTGGCCCAGTTACAATAATTCAAGTTTTTAATCATGGGGCTCTCCAATTGTATAATGATAATAAGGAAACTTTTAAGGTTAATGGGCATCGATGTAAGCTGTATTTTGGAGGAGAAATTCCCAAAGATAAGGAAGTGATTTCCTTATCTCCAACTAATTGAAACCACCTCCCACACCATCACCCCTAGCATCTCCTTAGGATCCAAATCTAACCCATTAAAAAAAATTCCAGCTTTATTTTATCTTTAGCGTGTTTAGTTTCTGTCATTTTTATTTTACTTTTACTTTTATTTTTCTTTAATTTATTCTATTCCTTGTTATTCTAAATTTTTGTTTGCACATTTTGTTTATGTGTGTGTTATGTGTGTTCCTTTTCACATTGAGGACAATATGTTGTTCAAGTGTGGGGAGGGATTCTGTGTTTTTTTTCATTTGTATGTGAATTTTAGCATTCTGTACGATAGTATTAGGTTGCATAATGTGAAGTGTGTGAATGTGTCAATGGCCT
>JANQAP020000007.1:5928138-5951301 GCA_026874005.2 Erythroxylum coriaceum
CGGGAAAATGTCATGAATGCATGTACAAGCATTTACATGTGCAAAAATTCACTATTTGCTACTTATGTGCATATATGCATGCATGAATATAGCAAAAATACTTTAAACAATCCTAACCCATTCCAAATTACCAAAATACCCTTCCCATAGGTGAGGGGATGTTACACATTTCCTTAATGTTATTTACTTTTTTAAATAGGGAGCACAAAGAGTCCATTCGCAGTAAAGGGATTATTAATGTTAAAGAAAGACAAGCTGAAGTTTGTATCTTGGTTTAGAAATCGAGTAAGTTACATATTAATTACATATTATGAACATATGACAATTTATATGTCAGAATAACTTTTAATTTCATTTTGTCATACAGATGATACGGTTACATAATTGTAAGGTGCAAGAAGCGACAACAGCATTATATAGTTTGGCATGTGGGCCTCATATTTGAAGAAAAAAATATACATGTATTGTTAATAGGGTGAGATTTTACATACAAGATCGAGATTGTCGATTTAGAAGCCAAATTTGTGGGGTTGTTGTTGAGGGTTGTCATGACGACGATTTTATTTATTTCTACAATGTCATCTCTGAAATAATATAGTTGCACTACATCAAAGATAAGAATGTTGTTTTATTTAAGTGCAAATGGTTTAATCTTACTGACATGAAAGTGACCAGGAATATTACTGGCATCAATGTTAGTAAGACATGGTATGATAATGATCCTTTTGTCCTTACAAGTCAAGTGAAGCAAGTTTTCTACCTCAACAATGCTATATTGGGTAGTAATTGGAAGGTTGTTCAAAAGTTTCAACACCAAAATGTCCTCGATTTTTGTGAAAAGGATAATGATCAATTTAATGAGGATGCAGATGAAGTTTATCAAGAGATTGGATTAGAGTTCAATAATAAAGCCATTTGAATAGAAGATGCAGATATATCATCATTCCATAGAAGAGATGTTGATCCCAACATAATACAACTGGATGAAGTCCAAGCCAATTTTATCGTACAAACAGATGAAGACTATACTCAGGATGAATTAAATGAAAATGATGATTCTTTGGATGATCTTATGGCCGAATATATTAGTGATGAAGAATCCAATGATAATGTAATTAATAATGATGATTTTCAAAATATTGATCATGATGATTGAATGTAAATAAATTGTTTATATTGTTTGAAATGTTATATTCATATTTGAGTTATGTTGTTGATGTTTTAATTATGTTTATTCAGGATGAATCAATACGTATTGTTAATGTTTTACTTATGTTTATGAAGAATGATAGTGTTTGATTTATGTTTATGTTGAATGTTTAGTTTTGACTTGTGTTTGAATTATATTCATGTGGAATGTTGATATTTGAGTAAAGATTATGTGTTATGTTAATATTTCATTTATAGATATTCAATATAATGGGACCTAGTAGAAATAAGGGAAAGAGGGTGGCAACTACCGAAGATATTCCTCCCCCACAGCATCCAAATGAATCTCTATCAATCAACAACCATCGATTTCATCCTCTAATGAAGGCAGTCAACAACAAACTATATCTACCTCAACTAGTGTTGAGGAATCTTCAGGTCTATTATTGTTAACCACCTATATTTACAGTTATGCTCAAATATATATTTACATGTTTAATGTGTTTTTCTTATCATTATTCTTTTGTTGGCAAGTTCAAAGGATCTAAGTTGCAACGCATATATGTTACAATGAACAGCAAGTTGTTTGTACATATTGACCCCATGCAACGTCGTCTTGTTGATAAGATCCAATTAGCAAAATTGTCTAGTGAGTTGGGAGTCGTTGTTAGGAATGAATTGTCTTGCCTTCATTATGCCAAGCAGTTAAAGGAAGACAACTTGTTACAAAATGCCTTAGACAAAGTTTCGGTAATATTTCAATTCATTTTATTATATCCATTACGATTTTACTTATTTAAAGAGTAAGTTAACTTATACGTATTATTCACAGATGAAGCTCAATATCGTCGATATCGAGAACCCTGAAGTTTCAAGTTATGTCAGTTCACTGTTTAAATAAAGGGCAAAGGATCATCGTTATCGACTTCATAAAAACTACAAGTCTTTTCCTTCAGATAAGGAGACAATAAGGCATGTTCCAGAACTGGTGACTTCAGAAAATTGGAGTGAAATGTGTGATTATTGGGTCTTTGTGAAGATTAAGGTTTTTCTTCTTTCTCTTCAAATTTGCTTCCATTAATTTTGTTTTTGCATTTAATGACTATTTCTTCTCTTTATTGAAGAAAAGTGTGAGAAAGCTAAGGTTAACAGAGCATAAATGAAAACTCCTCACAACACTGGCTTCAAATCATTTGTTGTTGTACAATAAGAATTTGTAAGTGTAATGTTTAGAAGTTATTATTCTATTAGTTAATATAATATAATCTATTGTGTTCCATTTTTTTAATTCATATAACAGAGCCAGACTCAACTCTACAGACAATAGCGTGATAGAATCACACTCTACAAGCCGATACACTACAAGGAAGGTGAAGGCTAGATGTCTGAAGATATGCAAAATAATATGTATGTATAAAAAATTTAATTTTAGAGTTTATTTATTTATGTAATACTAAGTATTAATATTTGAATTACATCTCGATTTTGTGTTTTAAATTGTAGAGCAAGATGCAGGAGTTGTTGCATAGACCATTGTCCGATGGGGATGAGCACGATGTGGATGACATTTGTAACAATGTCCTTGGTACAAGATCAGGGTATATCAAAGGTCTTGGGCATGACCCCAAGCCAATTGATTCATCATCGCCATGACTAGCATATGTAACGACGCTTTAAGAAGAGAATCGGTCGCTTAAGGCTCAATTACAATATAATGAAGAAAAGTTATATCATACTCAAGAAAATTACAACGTAATGAGCAAAAAATAGACCGTACTGAAAGACAGTTGACCAAGCTAAAAAAGATGGTCAAACAAATACTTAGGTCATAATATGTCAGTAGTAGTGACGATGAAGAGTCTTAGTTTGTCGATAAATTTTTTCTTAAGTTTTGTAATTAACATTTAATTACATGTTTTTGTATAAAATGAATTTCATTTTTAATTATAAAACATTTTTATTTTACTTTAATTTATTATTATTTAAACAACGTCACTAACAATATTTACAAAATGTGACTAAATTATAATTCAAATCATTGTAACGACAATAACATGAATTAAAAATGTTGTTAATAATTATAATTTAATATTAAATTGGTAATATGGAAGTAAAATAAAAATTGTCACTAAAAGTCTATAGCTACAAAGATAAAATCGTTACCAAATCTTTTTACCTACATTTTTTAGATTGTCTCTAATAACATTTAGCTACGCTTTAATTTTTGTAGCTAAATATATTCTACTACGAAAATAAATTGTCAGTATATATTATTACCTACGTCTACGTTAACGAAGCTAATTACCTTTACCCACCAAAATCAAACATAACAATAAGTGATCTGCAACTATTTCTCCTTTCCTCGCCTATTTTTATTAGCGATGAAGAGATGATCGTAGCAAAATCTTTTTGGTGATGATTCTTTTAAAGCGTCGCAAAAAATTTTTTGCTACCGGTCTTTTACGACCATTTATTCGACGATTTTGTTTCGTCGCTAAATTCTTTTTGCGATACTTTAATATCGTTCAGCGACATTATATTTCGTCACCAAAACCCTTCTCTATTGTAGTGATAATGCGGGTGGGTGATTGTAGACAAGAGAAGGTCCGTAAGTTCATTGAGAGAGAGTGTGAAACATCGCCGGAAGGAAAGTCAGAGCTGGTGACAGTGTTATAGCTAACACCTAGTACTAAGAGCTGCTACCTCATCCCTTTCCCTCAAGTCTCTTGCGGTCGACGCGTCCTACATAATAATATTAATAGCAACTACGACAATTAATTACAAATTCCAACTATAATATTCTAATTATAATTGCTATTAAGGTTTGTAATTTAAATTTTGAATGATTCAATTACTTTTTCAGACAATGATAACAAATATTTTGATAAGTGATATCTATATTTTTCGTCAAAGTTTCACAACTAATCCATCAATTTGAAAAAGTTAATTGAATTTTTGATTTGATAGTTAAACAAGTCTCATAACACCAATTTCTTGGTCATCATGATATGAATTTTGGTATGTTGTTGAAAACGGATGTTTTATATGTGTATAAGTAATTATTGAATTAGAATCCCATAGGGATTGGGATTAGGATTTACTATTTAAACGGTTTGTTGGCATATACTTAATTTGTTCAGGAATATAATCAACAATCATAAACAGAACCCGCCAGTCTTTTAATTACTTCCTGCCATGAAGATGGAACTCACCTTGCAAGCAAGTGTACATGCACATCAATCCGTGTCTACAGTACTATCTGGGCGAGGCCCACACTGTGTCCCGTACACCGAGGACACCAAGTGGCTCATCCGCCATCACTTCCTCTCCCTCGTTCACGCCTACGGCCTACCCTTCTCTCCACCCAAAAACAACGTTGTGCTCCTGCAATGACGGTCGCTTTGTCTACCTTCGCCAAGCCCACGGCACCATTCCCATGTGGTTTCGAGGCGTCACCTACTACCTTCCCATCATCATCTGCCTCCTGGAGTCCTACCCTCGTTATCCGCCGTGTGTCTACGTGAACCCCACAAGCCATATGTCCATCTACCCCTATCACCCCAATGTTCATCCCTCCTCTGGTCTGGTTTCTGCCCCCTATTTGCACAAATGGGTTTACCCAAGTTCCGATCTTGTCCTTCTTGTCAGCGAATTAAGTTCCATTTTTGGGCTCGACCCTCCTTTGTACTCTCATCACCAACGTACCCTCCCTAACCCTAATCCCCCTAATTATTTTATAAGCAAGATTTTGGAGGCAGTTGATGGGGATATATTTAAACAAAAGCAGGTGGAGATTGAGGATTTGTTGAGTGCTCAGGCTGTGTTGAAGAGGACGAGAGAAGAGGAGATCAACAGGGGATTGAGAGAGATGGAAGATGAGAAAGAGGCATTAGAGGCACAATTGCAACTTGTGTTGATAAACACTGATGTACTTGAGCGTTCGGTGAGGGATAACGAGGGAAAATTATGGAGTAATATGGGGGATTTTGATAATGTGTTTGATTGCACGGATTCGCTGTCTAAACAGATGTCGGAGTGTACGGCCTCTGATTTGGCCATTGAAGATGTCATTGATTCACTGGACAAGGCGGTCCAAGAAGGCTCTGTGCCTTTTGATCAGTACTTGAGGACTGTGAGGTCGTTTTCCAGAGAGCAGTTCTTCCACCGTGCCAGTGCCAGTGCCACCGCCGCCAAGGTTAGGTCTGCTCAGATGCAGTCTCAGGTGGCCGCGGTTAGACTGTTAAGATGAGCTACTCAGTCTGAACTACTGCACTAGTTCAGTTGGCTCCTGGCAGTTGGAGTAGTTTGGCAGTTATCAAGTATAAACAACTCTTGCAGCAGTTGAGAGTGAAAGTTAGTTTAATGTTTTATATAAAAAGTAGCTAGGAATAAGACATTATCTGACTACGAGTGTAACTAGTATTGTCTTACGCTTCATCTGAGTTAGTCTTCTGTTGTTGTCCGATAGAATTAATTTTGTATTTTGTATTTTTATTTTTATTTTTAAATTTAGTAAAAAAATTGTTTGTTAAAGTTTTTGATTCTGAACATTTCCATTTTTCAAAAATTATCAAAATAATTAGTTTTTTACTATTTCTCTTTTTATAATCTGTTTTACTTTTAATTAAAAATATATTGTTTAATTATTTAATGTATTAATTTTAATAAGAATTATGAATAATTTAAATTTAATATTATATCGTTAATTAATTAAAATTAATTATGAATAAGAATTATGAATAATTCAATGGCACTTAATAATTTAATTTAATTTTTCCAATTAAATTAAATAATTATTAATAAATATAAACATACTTAAAATATCTTCAAAATATATAAATTTCAAATAAAATTTTATTTCATAATTAAAATATATAAAAATAAAATTAATTAATTTTATTAATAATTTGTTAATAAATATTATATAAGAGATTAAAATAAGTTTATTCAATTAAAAATAATTTACTTTTAAGTTTTATTTAATATATAATTATTATCAGTGATAAAAATATATCTACATTGATATTAACAAACTAAACAAATTTTTTTATTTGAGCCAAAACAAAAAAAACTGAAAACTAAAACTAAAACTAAAAATCACAACAGAAAAATAAAAGTGGAATCAAACAGTCCCTAAATTTATTTGAGGGTTGTCTTTAACTTTTCGGACTAGAGTGGTAAAATAATAATGCGCAATTTTTATCTTCTCCACCGACCTGAAAGCATATATGTTCATTAGATATTAACATTTTATACTAAGATATTATTAGGAAAATAGAGTAGAGCTTATTCTAGCAAAAAGAAAAATAAAATTTTAGTGATTTTGATTTTTAAAAAAAAATATAATTTTTAAATATCAAATCACTTTAATTTACAATATGATTAATGCATAAACACATCAAAAGCGTGAATCATACATCATACATCATATCTTATTAGGAGCTTTGATTTCTTTTTATATAACATTCTTCAAATCGATTTCTGAAACAGATTTATCTCAATCACTGTAGTTTAACAAGTTCCCACTCTCTACTAATATCTAAGCAAATAAGTTAAGAGAATTTTACAAATATTATACAAAGAAATAATGCAAGAGTGCTAGCACCTGAATAGTCTACGATTATTTATAATAGAACTTAAACCTTTTGATAATTTAATTAAAAATAATCTTAATTTCAACCAAACTCTAATTAGAATTACAATTAATTCTAATTAAATTTCAGTTAAGCTTGAATAAGTTCTAGTGTTTATTATTAAAAAAATCTCAAACTTTGCATAATTTTACAATTCTAGCTTAAACTTTAAAAAGTTTCAATAAAATATTTGAACTTTCAATGTGCAAAAATAGTTTGATGTTAGTTCCTCTTTTAATAGAGTTAACATGGCAAGTCATATCAGATAGGTTAAATTACACATAAGATGCTAAGTGTAAGTAAAATTTCACGTCAGACTATAGTAAAATAAAATAATTTAGTATTAAAAAAACTGACTTAACTCTCCCCATCTTTCTCCTAGCTACCCACCATTCTCTGCCAACCATCAAGCTTATTCTTTACAGGTGCTTTATGGTAAATTGGATAGTAGTGTGTTTAGGAGTGGATTTCCCACCAAATCAAATTTATTAAAAAATTCCTTAACAATATGAATATATTCATTATAGGTGGAACTTAATCATTACACCAAGGCTTCCTAATTCTCTTCTATAATATTCCCCATATATATAAATATATGTGTATATATGTATATATCTTCCACCCCCATTTTTTCTATTTTTCATTTTTACCTCCTAAATGTCACTACTAACAAAACTATCCTCTTCCTCTATTCTTCACCACTGAATGAATCTAACTGGCCAATCATATACACCAATCAACTCCTCTTCGAACATGTCACAACCATACCTATTTTTCATCATAACAACGTCAGAATCATCACAAAATCAAGAAGAAAATTTGAAAAAGCTCAAATTTTTGATCTATCGCCTCCGATGAGTGTTGTCAACAACCATCACTACCATTAGACTCTTGTAGACATTTAGAGCAAATCCTATATAATCTCATGCCAATCACCGTTCATCATAACAACGTCAAAATCATCACAAAATCAAGAAGAAAAATTAAAAAAGCTTAAATCTTTTATCTATCACCTCAAACGAGTGTTGTTAACCACCATCACTACCATTAGACTCTTGTAGACATTTGGAGCAAATCCTATTTAATCTCATCGCCAATCACCGTTCATATCACTGCCGATTTTTGAACTTAGAGATTTAAGGCTCTGGAATTTTTTCCTTCAATTTGTTGAGATTAGCTGAGAATTTGATTTTCTTGTAGCTATAAAAGTTGTTCTACTCATCAAGAGCTTTCATTTGGTATAAAATCATTAAATCATGAGACTGAAAAAATTTCTAGCTATTGGAAAAATATTTTTATGATTGGAGATATTGTACCGGGGGCCTTCTAGCAACTTTTTAAGAATAATTTGGAAATTTTCTATAAATTGTGATGATCATTTTTTATCTTAAAAACCATATCAAAATTCTTATCATTTTGTGAACTAAAAATCACATAAAATTTTGGCAATAATAAGATTAAAGGTTGAATTGGATAATCAAACCATCCTAATAAACCTAATGAGTCCTAGGTTATTAATTGAGCCCAACAACTTGTAAATGACATTGATTATGACATTTCCTTTCCTATTTTACAGGTATATCATAAGTGAGACCCATATCACCAAGTTTGGACATACAAGTACACCAATCAAGTAAGTCCATATTTATTTATCAATACCAAATCTATATGCCCTATTAAATATAACTCTAGATTGATATGATTGATGACATATTAAGCAAGGATAGATGTCCCTATCCTTATGCACGTGGATATGATATATAGATATATAACCTATAAGTACATACAGGTACATGTACATAAGTAATTTAAGTAGTCGTTATCATGATGCCTATGTGAATAATACTATGATATCTAAGTATATGGATATGGATTTTGGTACCTATGGCATACTACATGCATTTATAATGGTTCTCATATAACTGAGTGCTTGTTTTGTGAAATTATGTGATTGATATTTGGATTATGTGAAGACATGTTTGATTGTGATTGTGGAGGAGGAAAAAATGTGTAAAATATGCCACCTGATGGGTATGCATCAAGACCAAATGTGTACTAGTTTGATTATAAGAGATGATTGTGATATGATATTGAGATATCATACAAATTAATCATGGTTTATTCTTGGCTCCCAGTTAGGTTCTTGTTTGATATATATGATTGTAATTTTGGATGTATTGAGTGAGGGCTAGTCTGTTGGTAATGTTTGGCTCTCCACAATCCCTTTGGACTAAGAGAGCCTTATGACTATATAAGTATACAAGTATGGCTAAACTGTTGGTGATGTAAGATCCCCGTAGCCATTTAAAATGTCATATTATGAGGATTTATCCTTGTAGACTAAGATTTTGCAGATATTCCTTCTCTATGATTTATTGTATATTGTATGTGATTTGTGATGCATTTTATATTTTTGTTTATACTAATATAAATTGCGTATTGTGTGAGCATGCATTGGGTGTTGTGGGGCAATATGGACTTACTCAATGAGATATGACACCCCTCAACTTTATTTTTCATGTCAACTACCACCAACTTCGCAATAATGATTTCCAGAAGCATCAACTACAACATATCTACCTTTATGTATAACTTTCATTTGTTTTTGCTTATACTTGTACTCACTTTGTTATATACATTTAGAATATGGTATTGCATTCCTAGGAGGTACACTATTAAATTTGAGTATGCTATGAATAAGTACCTTCCAGAATTAGTAGTAAAGAATGAGTGTGATGGTGGGTAAAGAATGGTAGGTAAATGCGAGAAAGGTGAGGAAGGTTAAGTTAGGTTTTTCTTTTTCTTTTGTTTTCTTTAATATTATTTTATTTTATTATAATCAGACATGGAATTTTACTTACACATGGCATCCCATGTGTGCCATGTGTAACTTCACATAGCTTGCCACAACAGCTCCATTAATAGAGAGACTAATGTCAGGTTATTTTTGTGAAAAATTAAAAATTTGGATATTTTATTCCTATTTTTTAAATTTTGGACTACAAATGCAAAATTTTGCAAAGTTTGAGATATTTTTGGTAACTAACCCTAATATCTAATATCAAATATCTAATATTAGTCTTTATTTATCAAATATCTTATATGTGATCCTAGAATTTCTCAAACTTTACAATAAAGTCTAACTTGATTGAATTACCTTTTTCTCTCTTTGATCGTTTTATATATTGACCCATTAGGTTCTTAAATATGTTGGTAATGATTTTAACTTATAACTCTAAACTAGTTTTAGGATTACATAAATTACTTTTTTAATTTATCCTTAATTCTTTGATTAAATAATTTATATTCATATATCAAGATTTTAGTATGGCAACACATCATATTTATCCAAATATTAGGAATGCAAAAGTGAGTTTGATTAATTTTCCTATGTATGATTTTTTTTGTATAATCTAATTCTTTCTTTATACAATGTTCTAATTAGATATAAAGTATGAAATTAATGTCTACTCTATATGAGTCCAATCATATTACCTCTTTGATATTAGTAAATAATTCTTTTAATGACATTCAAAAATTATTTTCAAATTAACACTCCACTTTGACTATGAATTTCCTGCATCAACACTAATTGAGAACTATATAATATTCTTCCTAATTACTAAGGTGATGAATTATACATTGATCACCAAAGTACCTCCATTTAGTTTATTTCATATCCACTATCTATCAATTGTATTGTCTTTGACTATTATAGGTCCCAAATAGTATCAAAACATAACAATTCTTATATAAGATATTTTAGAGATCTCAAGTCAAAGGATTATTTATTCAATTATAATAATGAAAATTTTATAGATATACAAGTAATGTTCAAAATGGAATTCTTATATTAGGTTAGTTTAGTTAACTTGATCTCCAACAAAGTTTTACACATTTGTTTAAATATTTCTATAATTTACTTTATATGATCAATTGCTTCTTTCATAAGGAATAAATATAACATGTGCTAATCTTTATACTTTGTTAATGTATAGTCTCAATAAAGTAACTATTATGAACAATTTAGGAATAATATTAAATGCGATATGACTTTTATAATTATGAACTCATCATAATTTCATTTTTAACATATATTTATTCTATGAACTTCATCTCATACATTAGTTAATTAAACAAACATGGACAAGATAAAAAATATCTTTAATTAATTATACTAAAAAAACTATAACCAACTAATTAACTAAAAGATATAAACCAATATATATCAAAAGTTTTGCAGTTTTTCTTTAACAAACAAACCTAAAATTATTATTTTTCAAGTACCACTTTAAATGTCATAATAACTTATATATTATGTACTTCAAGTTATTTGATAAATTAATATTAAATGACAGAAAAATTCATCTCAAATATTAAATGCTCTTACAAATTAATTCCTAGATACATTAAAAGTTTCGCTTTGCTATCGTTGTCGTAGATATTTAAGTGGAAACTCATTAAAAAAATATAGCCAACACATAACAAAGGTGATGAAAAGTAGTATTTTCTCATTTATGAATTTTTATGCACTTAATAAAATGTGTAATCGTTCACCTATTTTTGGTGAATCAATTGGTTAGTCAATAATAAAGTCACTATAATTGAACTTAATATAATTCAAATTTTGCATTAATGGAAAGTCCTTTAAATACTTGAACTTAAAACCTATAACATTAGAAGTAGCTAGCATTCCCTGAATGTTGATCATCCATGGATTTTATTGTTATTGTTCATTTATTATATAGATAAATAAACAAGGACATAAACAAAAAAAAATCTTCTAAACTATTACATGCCACTCATTTTTTTATAAAGAAAAATAAAAATCACTCCCAAATAACAATTTATAGATGAAAGTGAGACAATATTGTAATTTTACATCTCTCTAGATTGCCTTGTGCGATAAGTATCAAGGGAGTTGCATAATAGGTTTCCAACATATACACTTTTCAAATGATTTTGAGAACTGAATCTCTATTAAAGATTTAGATAATACACAGATGACTGTAACTGAGATCCCAATTATGCTAGCCGAGACACAAGTCCATCTTTTCTTAACGGGCGTCAACTCTCAAAGCCTACTTTTAGGTATCTGAACTAAACAATATTTCCCTGCATAAATTAGAATTCAAACAAGATCTATAATCCAATACTTTATGATACACAGGATCATTATAAAGAGGCAAGTGTAGAGCATACTTATCTTTCTGTATGACCATAACTACATTAATCAAAAATCAAGTTTTCAAGAGAGAGAAAACTTAAAACGAATCCATAAGATGGAAAACAAATTTGATATTATTGATAGAAAACCAACTTGTTTACAACAAAAAGAAAAACCTTGCTTTTATAAGCTAAGCAAGGAAGAATAAGACAATGAACTTTTAAAGAAAGATATAAGCAACCACATATAGTACAATAATGCAAACTGAAATATAAAAGGACATAATTAAAGTGAAAATTATTGGGAGACATTTGGTCCTTACAAGATTCCTTAGAGAGAAGAAGGAATTTCTCAATAGAGTGGTGCTGACAAGGATTAAGGTCTACCAATACTGTCATCATTAGACATATCATCATCTAACTTTTCTATTTCTTTGATGAAATGGGTTATTTCAACATAAATCCAAACTGAGGGCCACCAATCTTAAGAGTTTTGAAAGTAGTCTGGAAGGTCTTTAGGCTTGGGCTTATGAAAAATGGAGCTTTCTCTAATTTCAAAAGTCTTTTTGAGCTTAAATCCAAGTGGACATAGTAATTCTCCCGCCATGACACTGAACCCCATATGAGAAAATTGGTTAACTAAAGACTAGTATCTATCACCTAGTGAAATGGGATCAGGTAGAGCAAAATCTCCAGGCTATAGACCTAAAGACGTGTAGGTGGTAGGTTTGCTCATTTTCAGATAATGATTGAGGTAATCAAGGAACTGATAAAGATTATGAATTTAATTCCTTTGATTTTTTGGCCAGTTGATGGAGGTTCTCTAATGTTGAAAATGATTTATAATATAGGCATAACCATTGTTAGTCATACTCTATGGGCGATGGATAATGAAGAAAGACTGGGTTTTCTGTTCTTTCAAAAGAATACTCCATAATTGATACAGATTAAATATTTGACCCAATTGGATGCACCATTTTATCAATAGTTGTAACCATTCCAAGAATTTCCATAACAAAGGACTTGTATTGGCGGGATTGACTAAATGTTGATAGGCATGTAATGGAAACAAAGCAATCAGACGTGCATAAATGGTAGATAAAGCCCAAAGATGCCATATGTTTGGTTCAGTGAGAGACTCATAGAGATAACACAAAGTGCGATAAGGTATTAGTATATCAAAATGGTGTGGATGTGGAGAAATGTTCAAAGTGATGAGAACAAGATGGAGATAATAGAAAAGACTCTTTCTGAGAAAAACAACAATCTCTTGTAAGTTTTTCAGGTGGGTTTCTAATCATAGGAGGAAAAGATTTCATTACATTGGCATAAAGAGAAAGATCCATGATGGGGAAGATAAAGAGAGGAATTGGTCTTTTTAGAACAGGAGTGAGGAGTTGGATTGGTTTTTAAGGTCTTAAGAGGAAATTGGCAAAAAATCTTTGATATGGCAGACTGCGATTTTATAGAAAGAGAACCTATCTTTCTAATGAAGTAAATGGTTTTCAGGACAAATCTTTTTATTAGGCTCAAGGAGTTTGAGGAAGGATGCGTTGGCCATTTCCACCATAAATTGATATAGGCTGAGGTTGAAATTAAACCTTTCATTGCCTTTTTTATCGCTAAAATCTCTTTGTAGATATTATGGTAGTGATTTTCTGATTCTTTGAACTGGCCACTAGCATAGCCATAATAATGACATATCCCATCAATTTCTTCTATCAAGATAACAACCTAATAATGGTCAATGGAATCTATCTGGAGGATGAGTTGTCCTTTATCAGGAATTTTCAGTATAATTTTAAGGAGTAATCACTATAACTTGTGAAGGGGGTGGATGTTGACTCACTTGCTTTAAGTAATAGACAACTTTATTCTGCTCTTTGCTTCATATTAGTGGACTCTTTGTCAATAATCTTGATAAAGAGCTGGTGTAATTAGCCACGTGTGAAATAAAATCCCTAACATAGTTGACAATTCCAAGGAATTGTTGTATTTGCTTTAAGCTGAGATTTTGATTAAGAAAATGTAATAACTCACGAGCAATATATAAGGTGGGATCATAAAATTCATCATAAAGGCTCATACCCATAAATTCTTTTTAGCTAAGAGCATGATCCTATATTGCTTGGTAAGATCCAAAAAGGATTGGATTAGTGCTCTATAATCTTCATGGGTCATGAAATATAGTAAAATTTCATCAATGTAGATCAAACCAATAAATAAGATGGGCTCATAAATTTTTGTCATGGCCCTTTGAAATAATGATGGAGCGACTTTAAGTCTAAACGGCATAATAGTTCACTAGTATTGGGCATTAGGAATGCAAAAAGTTTTTTTGTATGTTTCTTAAGGTCTATTTCTAATTGTTAAAAACCTGCTTTCAAGTCAAACTTCAAAATGGTTTTTGCTTCTTTAAAAAAAAAGACTTGAGTACTGATCTTTGGTAGAGGAAACTTTTCATTTTGAATGAATGCATTAAGAGGTTTACAAAAACCTTTTTTTCCCTTTTCGTTGTTCAACTTTTTTATTCATATAAAAGGCTTGATAAGCCCAATCAAATTTCCTGAGCTCAATTAATCCTTGTTGAAGTAATATGGCACACTCCTCTTGTGCCAACTTCAAATCATCAAGATTGATTCCAAGATGAGTAGCTTTTTAAAGATTAGTATTCTCATTCTTTTTCAAAAGTTAAATGAATTAAAATTTATGGATTCTTCTAGAGAGGATCAAGATGTGAGAACAGTGTATGGTTCTCATGATAGTGCTCTAAAAATTAATCTCGCAAGACTTTTATATTAAGGAGGAACCTAAGTGAGTTCGAATAAAATATGTATACCAGTATAAACACTAAAATTGTTTTGACATTTGATACTACTAGTTAGGATTTGTAATGGAGATGACTTGTAATAAACATCCATGCCAATCAGGATATCTGGGTCAGATAAATTATTGTAAAGAACTTTAGTCCACACAACACAATTAGAGAAAAAGCTTATCTTTTCCTTCTTATGATAAGCCCAATTTTGAACAATTTTCTAGCAATAGTAGTAAAATATTCGTCATGAGATATCCATGCTTATAGAGGTAAGATGTTGGCCTTTATAATATTTTAATAAGATTCAAAATCCATATATCCAATAATTTTAATTAGCTTATCATACGAATACATATGTCAAGTCATCCTGAATTAAGGTTATTACATTACAAATCCTTAAACAAAACGATGCATATCTTAAGTTCAAATATACTCTGTATTACAATATTTACAAACGTTTAACAAAATACATCATGTCTCATATTATACATACAACCCAAACATACATTCCCAAAACAAAACACATTCCTTGTGGCCAATGCGGTTGTCTTTGTCCCAGTCCTCAAACCCTCCTATCTAAACCTACAAAGGGCAAAACCACCATGCTAAACATAAAGCTTAGTGGGGAATAACTAAATCATAAATAAACTGGCAATTGTTTAACAGTCACCTAACATCCATATATACTGAATCAAAATATATCATGAGCAATTATTGAAGGTTCATATTAAGGAACAATTCAAACATAATGGATTTTAGAACAAAATAACATCTATCACTAGAGACCATTTCTCATGTTAATGCCAATTATTTAAGTATTAGAACAAATTGTACAGATGTCAGAACTGATTATTAGAATAGGGTATAAACCCTTCAGATCAGAATAAGATTTGTATCAAAGAAGACTTTGTTTTGTATCAATTCAGAATTTATTTTATATCAAATTTAAATATCAAATTAAAATTTTGTTTATGTCAAAATTGAACATGTATCAAAATATAAAACAAGTTAGACTGTTAATCCTTTATACAGAAGTGGGTAACGGGACTAATATAGGAGATACCATGATCGGAATCACAAACAGGAGAGACTTGTGTCTCAATATTAGGAGACACCGAAGTGTCAATATCAGGAGACATCGAAGTGTCAATATCAAGAGAGACGTATGTCTCAGATACTAAAGTATCATTATCAGGAGACACCGAAGTGTCGACACCTTAAATGTGTCCAGGAGCAGTTGCAGACCCTTCTAGGCATACCTATTTACCCACGACTAGGACTTAATAGTTTTAAAACAAAACAGGTTCATTTCAGCAATTATGTTTTTCATACACATAGAAAGCACTTCCAACACAATCCCAACTATCAAACTCCTCGAACAACTGATGCTCCGGAATTATCACAATATTATAACAGAAATTTCCAATTCACAAACATCTATATCCAAATCATAATACACAAGTCTTTGGAATTCATTCATTTATGATCACACTAAGCAATTCAACATTGTAAACCATACATCCTTTACAATATCATCTCAATTAAGTTAAATTCAACCATTGTTGAAAGTCCTATCCTTATATATGTCAACAGTTACACAATCAAGTTTAGCATTGTTTTCCATATTTTCTTAGGACAGTTTCGGGTCAAATGTATATAGTCATTTTGACATAGAAGCTGACCATTTTAGACAATAAGTTCTTCTCAACAAATGTTCCTCTATGTCTTAAGTTTCAAACGCAACAAAAATCATTCAATTGGATTCAATAGTCCATGATTTATGCTCAAAAGATTGAAGACTGTACAAAAAGTATGAAGGTCTAGTGCACGTGAAAATGCAAGGGGATGCACGTGAAAGCACAGACGAGACTAAGAGAATGCACGGCTGTGAGTTTTATAAATTCACGGCTGTGCACACAAGGAAGCACGATCGTGCAATCCTAAAAAATATGGGGTGATCACGATCGTGCATGTGCAAGATTGTGCACCCCTACTTCACATATCAATTTAAAATAGGCATATCTCTCAAACCCGATGTCCAAAAATTACAAACTTTATACTGTTAGAAAGTTAAAAGAATAAGCTACAACTTTCATGAGACATCTTTGTCTAATTCTACCTATATGAGTATAGTTTAATTGCTTAAAAATAGGATATAAGTTTTCAATATTGTAGCCAAGGCTAGAACTCACTTTCAAGCTAAATTTCAAAACCCTTAGTGATGGAATTTAAATTCGACTTCTTCATGAAAGTTGTAGAAAAATGAATCTAATTTAATTTGAATCTAAAATCATCCTATTTATATTCAAGATATAGTTGAAAAACTAATGGCTGTTTAGTGGAAACACACCTCCTAATGAGTACCCAACACCTATCAAGTTCCTAACCATAATTTTTCATAAATTTTGCACATATTATATCCACTTTAAAACATCAAACAAGACATGTTCTATCATGATATCAAGTTTAGTACTCCCTTACCTCTTCACAACTTCGAATAACAACTCCAAATTACTTCAAAGATCAAGCCAAACCTACCCTTCTAATCAATTAGCACATATCAAAACTTCAAGTGATGACAATCCAAAGTCCAGCAAAAATTCCAAAAGTTAGAGAGAAAAGGGGGGTTTTGGTGAAGTGAAGGAAGAGAAACACAACATAAATTTTGCTTAGCCAAAGTGCTAGGTGTCTTCAAATTCCTTAAACATGTGTCACTTTGTATATAATGCGATGTATCAATGGATTAGGCTGCCACTAATCCACACACATTAATTGCCATATGACTTCTTATCATGCTGTCAATTGTCACACAATGAATGTTGCCAAATGTCAATGCATTAGCTTTGCCAAATGTCACCAACTCATAGGCTTAATCATTCTAATTCTCATGTAACAACTTAACTTGCCACTTGACAATTTTCCTTGTCCAAATATACATTTAAATACTTCAATTCTCTAATGGCATCAATTAATTCCAATTTACTAACTATAGTCCACCAATATCGAAATTCAAGTCATATACCTTTCACATTCAACTCATAGCATAATTTTAACTCCTATTTGACATGTACTTTCATGAACATGTATCGCTTCAACTAGGGTATATTTTAGGGCCTTACAGAAAGCCTGGGGTTGTCCGGCTTATGTGAAGCGGATTCAATCAGACAAGCTTGAAACGAAATTTGATAAATGTCTATTTATAGGATATCCTAAGGAAACAATTGGATATCAGTTATATAATGCTTTAGAGCAAACGGTTTTTATCTAAAAACATGTTGTCTTTTTAGAGAAAGAGTTTCTTCTAAGAGAAGATTGTGGGAGTAAAGTTAAACTTGATGAAGTTCATGATGCTTAAACAGACACAGATCAACTGCCTAAACTCGAAATTGTTGTTCACAGAGATAAGAAAACAGTTGAACCTTCTGACACACAAAATGTTCGTAGGTCAAGTAGGATATGCAATGTTCTAAAGAGATATGGATTTTTTGTAAGCGAATATAATGACGTATTGCTCATAGAGGACGATGAGCCTACATTCTATGAAAAGGCTCTGAAGAGTTCAGAATCTAAAAAATGGCTTCAAGTCATGAAGTCCAAAATGGATACCATGTATGAAAACCAAGTATGGACTTTGGTTGACCCACCCAAAGGGTAAAATTGACATGGAAGGTAATGTGATTACTTATAAAGTGAGACTAGTCGCTAAAGGTTATCGTCAAAGATAAGGAGTTGACTATGATGAGACATTTAGCCCCGTAGCCATACTTAAATCTATTAGAATACTCCTAGTCATTGCTGCTCATTATGATTATGAAATATAGAAAATAGATGTGAAGACGGCTTTCCTAAATGGAAACCTAGTTGAGGATGTGTATATGATACAACTTGAGGGCCTCGTATCTAAAGATGGCAGAAAGGTATGCAAGCTTCAGAAATTTATTTATAGATTGAAGCAAGCAACTAGGAGTTGGAACATCCGATTTGATGAGATAATCAAAGAGTTTGGTTTCTAACAAAATCCAGATGAACCTTGCGTGTACAAGAAGGTTAATGGGAGTGCTATCATATTCCTTATGTTATATATGGATGACATATTATTAATAGGAAATGATGTCTTAAGTTTGCAATCAGTCAAAATTTAGTTGTCCCATAATTTTTCATGAAAGACCTTGGAGAAGCAACGTATATACTGGGAATAAAGATCTATAAAGATAGATCAAGGAAGTTGCTAAGTCTTTCACAGTCGACATACATAGATAAAGTGTTAAATAGGTTTAGCATGCAGCAATCCAGGAGAGGGTTTCTTCCCATGACTCATGGGATAAAACACTCGAAATCTATATGTCCCAAGACGCAAGATGAGAGGACTCACATGAGTATAATCCCGTATGCTTCGACAATAGGGTCAATCATGTATGCTATGTTATGTACAAGACCTGATATATTATATGCTCCAAGTGTTACGAGTAGATATCAATCAGATCCTGGTGAATGTCATTGGGTGGTTGTCAAGAATATCATAAAGTATTTGAGAAGGACTAAGAATGTATTCTTGATATATGAAAATGGAGATCTCATAGTGAGCAGGCATACGAATGCCAATTTTTAATCTGACCAGGATGACTCTAAATCCTAGTCAGGTTATGTTTTCACACTAAATTGTGGAGCAGTTAGTTGAAAGAGTTTCAAACAAGAGACGACTGCAGATTTGATGACTGAGTCAGAGTAAATTGCAGCTGCGGAAGTGGCAAAAGAAGATGTTTGGATCATGAAGTTTGTTATGGAACTTGGAATGGTTCCGAGCATTACAGACTCAATACTATTATATTGTGACAACAATGGGGCTATTGCTCAAGCCAAGGAACCAAGGTCTCATTAGAGGTCCAAACACCTACTCAGGAGATATCACCTGATTAGGGAGATAATTGATAGAGGTGATGTGAAGATATAGAGAGTGCCTACAGATCAGAACAATTGATAGAGGTGATGTGAAGATATAGAGAGTGCCTACAGATCAGAACATCATTGATCCTTTGACTAAGCCACTTCTTCAAATAAAATTTGATTCTTGTCTACTCGCCTATGGTATTAAATACAAAGGGGATTGGCTTTAGGGCAAGTGGGAGATTGTTGGAATAATGCTTTAAAGGCAATCACCTTTAGCACTTTTGTACAAACTTTATTTTGACTAATAAAGAGAAAGGCAATTTTCATTAATTTGATATTCATTTATATATGAATTGATGTCGATCTTAAATCAAATTAGTGAAGTCCATGATACAAAACATAGTATGAAGGAAATCATGATGAGATCATGATAATGAGATTCATATCATGTGCAATTATGTTAGTACAAAATAACCCCTAGTCATAGGATTAATAAGACAGGACATTATTAATCCAGATAGACTAGCACATGCTATACTTCTTGATTTGATCAAGCAGTGGATCTCACAAACTGTAAGTATGAGATGTTTAGAGTTAACATGTGGATTCTTGCTAAAAGTAGTAAGTACATCGGATGACCCACAATGGGATTATCATATGGATAATCTATCAAATGTCAATGATCAATCGCATTATAGCAATGGTGAAAATATCTTTAGACTTGAGGTACTCAAGGATATCTTGGATACCAATCCTGTAATTTGACATCATTCCCTATTACCTCAAGATGAGGTCGCTTTGAGGGTGGTAATTGGTACAGCTATTAGTATTCGAAGGTAATTGAGTAGTCGATAAAGGATTCACCACTCCTGATAGAAGGAAATAATACCCAAGGCCTCTTGTTGGGGTCATTACTCGGAAGTCTCTGGCCAGAGTATGTCATAAAGAGAGTCTTCAAATGACACATAGAGTAATGAGATCTAGGACAAGAACTAACATCACTTGGACTAGATGTGATGTAGTCAGTCTAGTGGGAGTTGACACATAGCCCATACTTCGAACCAAGTGGGGTATAATATGGTGAAATGAAGAATTTCATGGTAATTGTCTATAGAAAGGTTCATAAATTGGATAATTAACTATCGAAGAGTTCGTATGTTAATCTACTTATATTCTGATAAATTGACATTATGAAACCTTTCACGATTTGCTTGAATTAAGAGTTAATTTAAGTGCCTAAAATAATCGAGAACCTAAGGGTCACATGTATAAAAGATCGTGATCGAAGCCTCGATAGATGATACATAAATGAGTTCTTCGTTTATGTACATAAGCTTTTACCAATTCTAACACACTCAAGTGAGAGAAAAAGGGCTCTAGAAGAGTTTTAGGGGGAGAGAGAAGAGTTATTGAGTTATCTTCATACAATTTATGCAATTTTTGTATAAATCAACATGCATGCAAGATAATCTTGAACTATCTCCCATTTGAACATCTACTTCAAGTCACCAAGTTTGGTGTTCTAACACCCTTACACATTGTTTCATCTTCCATCTTTGCATGTTCTTGGGTAATCAAGGAAGGGTTTGGTGTTTGCAACAACCCAAACAAGGAGAAGGAACAAGAAAGGAGGAGAAACAAAAGGTAAAAAGTTTTATATTTCATGTTCTTTTATATGTCTATGCATGAATGTGTGATTCTAGTTTTTCTGGGTTGTCATGGTGTCGGAATTTAGATTTTGACACTTCCGTTGCATTCTCATACATGTGATGCATGTGTTGGTGGCAAACCTAACATAATGGATATTGACATTATTGAAATCATTAAATAGGTAATATTGTTCCTTCATACGTTGATAATGGTTTTAAAGATCTCTTTGATCCAAAGAACAATATTTCATTTCAAAATATTATTGTTAGTTTTTCTTATCAATGAGCTAAAAATATCCAATAAAATCTTTATGGATAACACCAAGAACAATACTTGAAGATGCCACTTGAATGAATTTATTGGAGTTTTTTATAGTAATCCAGACTTTGCCACTATTCTCTTAAAGTACCAATGAAACGAGAAGTAAACTCACACAAGATATCTCCTAAAGTAGTATCAAGTCAAGTAATTTGTAAATCACCAATGAAACGAGAAGTAAAATCACACAAGATATCTCATAAAGTAGTATCAAGTCAAATCATTTGTAAATCAATCTAAGCATCAAATTTATATAAACAATGTCTTCATTTTTTGGGTCAAAGATCATCAAAAGTAAACCAAATTCCTAAGGTAGGTCGTGGTTGAAGTACTTGCATAGTTAGTGGATGAGGTTGTAGGGGGTTCAGTCTTTGTTGATTCAACTTCACTAATTTTTTGTTCAACTTGTGGGTTGAGAAGTATTTGACATAGCCATCATTATTTGGGCTAATTCAGATAAGTCTGTAAATTGTTCAAAAACCTCTGAAGATTGTTTAAAATCTTCAGATACTGATAATTGGATTTTAGATTCATCTGAGTTAGAGTTAGAAATTGGTTTAAAAGTTGTAATGAACTTTTATAAAGGGGCTTTGTCTTTCCAGTTGATTGAATAGGTTGGTTCTAAGTGGTGAATTTGGTGGAGTTTTAATTTGGAAAGGTTTTATCCAAGGATCAACAGGCTTAGTTTAAGAAGGTGATGGATTAGTTTTCTTTTTAGCCATAGGCTTTTAGGTTTTATAGGTTTTGTTATGCTATTGGGCTAGTGATTAGCCTATTGTCTGATCAAAGGATATCTTATTTTAAACATCTTTCCATAATCAGCTACTTCTGGATAAGTTGGAGTTGAATAAGTGGGCTAGATGATTTGAAAAGTTATAAGGTAAGCCCTATAAACAGTCTTTGACTATTTTGTTTACATATCTGCCTCCATATACTGAAGTGCCTTTTTGACTCTTTTGAGTTATTATTCTTTTATAGTGAAATCATATCCAAAATATTAAGTATCAATATATCTTCCTAGATCAGCATCAAGTTGAACCATTTGATCTCATAATGAATTATACACCTTTTGGTTTTGAGAAGACATGATTTTACCCTTTTTTGAGTAGATTGTGTTTGTTGATTAAGACCACCAAGCTTATTATCAATGAGTCGAAGAACATTATTTGAGCAACAGTATCGTCTGTCTGCCAATTGAGTACCTTATTAGTGGAATTTGAGACAAGGTACCACGAGAAGTAATTTATATTTATAAGGGTTTGAAATAACCATATTAGTGTCATATGTCTGTCTCTCTAGAAGAGGAATTCTTCCTTGTACTGTCATATCATCAGATATGGGATAGGTGCTGGAGAAGCAACAGGAGTGGAAGGGATAATAGGCTCAATTTTATCATGGATTTTAACTTTAAGGAACTAATGTTCCTTTCCAACAACTCTGAGAAATTCATAAATATTCTCAATTCTGTGTAACATCCCCTCACCTATGGGAAGGGTAAAATAGTAAATTGGAACGGGTTAGGAGTGTTTAAAAGTGTTTTGC
>JANQAP020000007.1:5970160-5984811 GCA_026874005.2 Erythroxylum coriaceum
AATCAATAGAATTTGATAAACAATATGCAACTTTGATAAATTCAAGAATTTCAATAGATGACATTAATTTATTTAGAAAAATCATTTATGACACTTTTAATTCAGAAAAAAGATCATCTAAATTCACATCTGACACATTATCATGAAAAAAGTAGTTGTAAAATTAGTACAAAATTCACTTAAGTCATTATCATCTAACGATCTCAACTTCTTTGAATCAAATAAGAATCCAAAAATACTTTTAAATATCGTTAGTTGTTCAAATTTATTTTTCGTTTGTACATTTTCTTTTAAGAAATATCAGATATTATGAAAATGTCACAATAATTATCTTTTTTTTTCAATTCTTTATTATATACTTTTAGATAGATGCTCATCCATCCTAATCTAATTACTTGTGGGGCTCATTATAACTTAATTCTTCTTAGATGAGATCTTATCTTACTCATTTAAAAGTTTAAAATTTTTAAAAATTCTAATCTCTAAAAATCATCAACTCCACACGAGGAGCCATCAAAACTTTTTATTAAAAGCTGAAGTTTAAACAAAAAGTTAAAGATTGAAATTCCAATTATATATTACAATCAAATATTGTTATATTAATAAAATATATCATTGTTAATAAAGATAGCATATGTCTTAATTGATGGTTGGAACCGAACTCCTGTTTGGCTCTATTCAATAAATCTTGAATTTTATAATAAGACATTCAACCACAAATTTTTTCTGTTCAGTTTCTACAAGGCAAATATTGAGGTATACCTGCATTAACACTTCTTGCATTAGTAGCTGCAGACTCCCAGTTTCTCTTTCAAAACTTTAAATGTGTTTTTTAAAAGAGCCTTAATGAAAGTATCAGCTAACTGATCACAACTCTTGCAATAAAGCAAGCATACTTCACCACTTTTCTTAACTTCTCTAAGGAAATAAAGCTTGATATTAAAGTGCTTGGTCTTTCCATAAAAAAACTGGATTTTTGGAGATTGCAATTGATGCTTGATTATCCACAAAAACTCTACTGCTCTCCACCTGTCCCACAAGCAAATCAGCTAATACTTTCCTCAACCATAAGACTTGGTTTACAGCTGTTGTCGAAGTTATGAATTATGCTTCAGAGGTTGATTGAGCCACAATGTTCTGCTTTTTAGAGCTCCATGAGAATACACCAGAACCAGGTGTAAAACAATATCATGAGGTACTCTTCATGTCATCTATAGACTTTACCCAATCACTATTAGAAAAACCATGGAAATAAAAATCATGACCATATTTAATCAACAATTCATGATTAATAGTCCATTTTACATATCTTAACACACAGTTTGCTACTTTGAAATGCTCTTCACTAGCACAATGTAGAAATCTTGACAACACACTCACATCTTACAGAATGTTTGGCCTAGTTGATGTGAGATACATCAGACATCCTATGAGACTCCTATAAATAGCCTCATCAACATTTTCTTCACCATCTTCCTTATAAGAAAGCAGGTTGCCATAAATAATTGCTCCTCTTCTTACTGGTCTACAACTTGTGCCTCGATTTATTGTTGATTTTGGTTCCTGCAAATTTTTGCAATGTGGCCAAGTTGTTTGCATTTGTTGCATTTGACATCAGGCTTTCTCCAACAATTGAAATATGGATAACTCCTTTTTTCATAGTGTTAGCATGAAGAGTGACTTGGCTTGTTATTTCCTCCATTACTACTATTGTTATTAGCAGCTTCAATTTGTTCAGTATTGTATTTTTCTTTTTCTTTTTCTTCCATTTCCCACATTCCTTGGTCTGCAATTTAGCATGTAGAGCACCCTAAATTAAACCTTCTTGCCTCATGAGCCCTTTTTACTCTTGAGTTTGTAATTCATTTAACAATTCTACGAAGGTGATATTTGAGGGGTCTTTAGAATTCTCTAGAGAGAAAATTATTGTTTTAAACCTTTCTCAAACAGTTACAAGAACTTTATGAACAATTCTAAAATCACATAATTTAGTTCCAAGCAACCTTATCCTATTGATAATGTTGAGAAGTCTTTCAGCATACTACTTCGCAATTTCTAACTTTTTCATCCTTTACATCTCAAACTCCCTAATCAAATGCAGCACTTGCATCCCTTTAACTCTCTCATTGCCTTCGTACTCTTGCTTGAGAAGGTCTCAGGTTTCCTTTGTTAACTTTAAGGTCACAATTCTAGTAAAGATTATTGGTGAAAACATTTGCAATTAAACATGCCTTCACCTTTGATTTCCTTTGCCTTCTTTCTTTGTGATTCCTAAATTGAGCAAGAGTTGAGTTGTTTGGCAAGGGAGGAACTTTGTAGTCCTCCTCGAGTTTAAGATAATCATTCCATTCACCAACCCAATCTCGACATAAACTAGATCAATAAAGAAAACACAACTTATGAAAAAAGTATTAAAAAAATTTTAGTAGTAGTTGTCTCTATAGTTACCTAATTCCATTCCTTCTTTGCCAACCTTACCTAATCTTCTTGTCAACTCCTAACATCCGCTTTTCAGATGGTGAAATGGGCATTTCCCAATCAGTTAACTGCTTGTGTTAAGAAAATGAGTTAACTACTGATTCTGCTTTCAAAGCTTTTCTACCTCCACCGCCTTCACGCCCACCTTACCTCCCAAGCCTCCATTCTAACTACTCATTCACAATAATTCTTACCCTCAAACGCTGGAGGAATAATAGTTGTAAAAGGTGTCTTAAAATCCATAGCTTGATGGTTTTGTTTGTAACAAGTTTGGTTTAGCTTCTGAGTGTGGTGTACCCTTACCCTCAAACTCACACGGTTCCTCAAGAAAAAATAGTTCTAATACCAATTTGTAGGAGTTAAATACTTAAGTAAGGCAAAAATACAAAAATGGAAGCAATAGGAACACAAAGAAAAATATATGAAAATACTGTAAAATTTTCATTTGAAAAACATCCTTAAATACACAACCATGTTTTCATGATCACAAACCACTACTAGCTACAAAATAGCCATTAATAAAAAATGCCTAATATCTAGCTTAAGACATGGTCAAAGCCTTCAATTTTTGCATGTGTACTCCATTTTCTGCTTCCATACTCTATATTGCAGCCCACTATGATTTACTTCCATAAATTTAGTCATTTTCCATATTTTTAGCCTTGCCACGATGTCATGATAGCACCATGTTTGCATAATTTCAACAGATACGTACTGAGAGGTACCTACATTAACAGGGACATATCCACCCCGTAGTCACAGTTGGACAGGGTTTCTTGAGAAAGATACTGCCAGGCAAGCTGATATTTACTCTGTTGAGATTGCTGATTTTCCAATTAGAGTTAAATGTAGGATTGTCTGCACTTGATGTTCTAAAAATGCCAGAATGGTTCTGTTGTAGTTTTGTAATTGATGAATGAGACAACTATGCCTAAAAGAACTGAACATCCCACAAATTCCCCTATTTGCTCGTTCTGTTTTGCTTATGTGAAATTCCCAATAAAATCCTTTATTTTCTTGAATATTTCTGACCCACTCTCTACTTTTTCCATTGCATACCTAGGCCGGGCCTTAAGGTATTTCCTTTTAGTCCAGGCCTCAGTGACAGTCAAGTAATTAGTCTCTGTTTGTCTCTCACTATACCTGCGCATATTATATTGTCTTGCATATTTTTACGGCCCATTATATTCAAGTGATTCATCTATAGCTTCCGATATTGGCAACCTGCAGTTTATGCAGCTGAAAGCGCAATGGCTTCAGGAAGTGCTGGCTCATCTTCCTCTGGAGCTGAAAATACTGCAGCTATTGCAGCCGGCCTTGCCCTCGTGTCCCTAGCCGCAGCATCTTCAATCTCTTACAAGTTGGCAAGAACTCACCCCAGATACAGACAGTTGAATAAAATGGCCCATCTGTTAGTTACTATTTCAGCAAGTTCAAGCAGAAACCGAACATTCCCCATATATACGGTGGAGCCACCCACTTCAAGTCCTAATTAAGTCTGGTCCAGTTTCTTTAACCATGAAACTTGAAAATTTTCTTCTATACCATGGATGCACTGTACGTACAGTCTTCTCTGTTTACCATATATCGTCCAAAACAGCAGCTATTGAGGTATATGTAGCATGAATGGATAACAAATGCATGGCAAAAGATGATTACTGGGGAATCAATGGCAAGGTTAAGTAGAACCTACGTCCAAGGACTTAAATTAACCAGATATTGCCACTCCAAAGGTCCTCCATTTCTGCGTTTGTTTCTCTCCAGGAGCCGTGAGATAGATACAGAAATAGGCCATCAAGCCACAGCCACCAACTATGGAAATTGAAATTAAGTCTTATCTTTTTAATTTGATACGGATGCCCAAGAATATGTCCTTAGATATCGTATTATATTATTCATCGATTTGGTGGATCAATGATTTGACTGGTAAATTCTACTTTGAAAATGCTTGGAATCCTTAGTAATTAAATTACATTAATATTACTAAAACTTGGACTTTAATTTAAAAGAAAAAGTTCCGTGTCTTAGAATAGAAAGTAAAAACCTATATAACACCAACACGTGAATTCGACTAACCCTTCAGGTCCGATCCGTTTCATGCGCTTCACCATTTTTTAACCACTTTCTCTTCTCTCTCTTTGTTCCAAGATAAGCATAAACCAAGCTCAAAGGAATTGAATCAATATTACAACAGCAGCAATCGCGACTCTCTTCCAGACCCAGTAATTGCAATGTCGGACTTTTCAAGCACTGCATGCATGAGCTTCTCTCAGATATTGATTCAACGACCAAATGGGCTTCGCCAACACCGCTTTCTATCATGACCCAGTTTGTTTACATTGCCAATCTTAAAGAAAGTACAGTTCTTTTTAGATTATATTGATAGAATAGATACGTAGATTGAGATAGAATAGACAGAGAGGAGAAAATTGCTTTAGTATGTCTGAATTGGTAGCCCGTACAGGTCGACATCAACAGCGGTACGAGGGCGGTTGTCGCCTTGTTGCCGGGTATCTCTTTGTCTTTTGTTTATTTTGCAAATGCCCTTTTGATTTTTTGTTTCATTGGAATGATGTTGTCAAGGTGATTTCTAATACTTGATGTGATTGTGCACTGCGATGTCTCATCATCACTAATGTCAAATTTAGATTTTTTTAATTGGATTATAGCTTTTTTTTTAATCGTGCTTGTGATGTTCGTTGTTAGCACGGTCGGTGACTGTATCGAGATTGACTTTTCTTTTTTCTTTCACTTTTTAAAATTTGGGTGGAAGTGGTGGGGATGGGGGTGTTGCGTTGGGACAGAAAAGGAGAAGTCTATCGAATGAAATAATGATTAATGGGCATTCTTCCTCTCATCTTCATCTTTCTTCAATATGTTTAATGGAGTTGCTGTTGATAATTATGTATATGTGTATCTTATTGGTATCTGGTGTTTGCTGATCTGGTTAGACGGGTTTCCAAATAAATTAAGCTATGCGGTATTGTGTTGCTGGGTGAAGTGTGAGCTGGATATAAACGATTGTAACCATATTTTGACCTTTTCATGAATAGTGATCACTATTTCGTTTTGGATGATACTGAAACCCCTCTTTTCTTTTTTTCTTTTCCTTAATACTCACAAGGATATTGGCGTACTTCCAGAGTATGGGACACAGAGTGCTATCTGAATGCTTATGAAATTGTATACTCACTGAATTAATTGGCAAGGAAGTGCTTCATAATGGGAATAGGAGAGAAGTCAATGGAGAATTGCCCTATGTTTAATCAGCTTTCTGCTCTATTGTAGCCCTATGCCTGACAAATGATTTATTCCAAAATAGATTGCGAATAAATTTCTTTTGTTTGACTATGGTCAAGTGTCTCTTTCAGTTTCTTTTCTTTGATAACTAGTCAAGTGCCCTTTGTGATTAGTTGTTTGATTACTTGCTGTTAGACTTAGCTCAATTTTTAAATTGCTAAGCTATTAGATCCGATTGACAGGTGCATTCCATTTCGATATAGAGCTTTTGATAATAATGGAGACAGTGATTCTGCGAAGGTTGTTGAGGTTCTTATGATTAACTCGCCAAGTGGACCAGGTCTATTGTTTCCAAAGGTATATAGGTGATATGCTTTCTGGCACTTCTTCAGCCATTTACATTTTTCCTGCGTTTGTTTGTTCATTGCTCAGTCAATGATACATGTTTGTCCTTGTGCTGGAGTAGAATATGACTTGAAATAATTTTCCTTATTGGAGTTCTAGAGATTCTGGCATGTTTATGCATGGTCATGTGCTAAGGCCTGTCTTTAAAACCAACTACATTTTGGGATACTTCATTTTCTCTTTACTTTTGCCTTATCTGGGTAGATGAGTGAAGGTTTGCAGGCCATTCTACTCTGAAGGATCCAAAGATGGAAAACATGTCCTCTCATGAAACGATCTTGTCCATCTGTCATGTTATTTTTCATACCTACATATGCTAAATCTTATTTTCTTCAAGGGAGGGTGGGAAAATGATGAAACTGTTGAAGAAGCTGCAGCAAGAGAAGCTGTAGAAGAAGCCGGAGTTCGAGGGGAAAAAATGGTAAATATTTTTGGTACATCACCTTTTAATAACCAGGTTATGTACATTAATGATAACTTTCGGAGTATATTTAAATGCAGTGTTTCACTAACTTATCACTTTTACTTATCACTTTTCCCAAAGATCTAATACCAAAGCATATAATTGGTGACGATGCTATGACTGTGTCAGACCTTTGGTATTTCTTTCTTAGTGGATTTAAAGGGAGAAAAAAAAAATCCTCTGATGAAGGAAAACCTCCAAAAGAAAAGAGTAAAATCAAATTGTAGGGGGAAAGTTTTTCCTTTCAATAATTAGGTTATCAGGTGGATGGAACAAGAGAGGTTGAGGAGCAAAAAGTGGTGGCGGTGAGGAAGAGATAGTCTTCTGCTTTGTGGATCCTTGGACGTTAATATTAAAAAACTTGGTGAAATCTAATTATTCGAATACTAACTTATGAATGTATAAATACATACACGTACTGGCTCATTAATAAGATACCTTTGCATCCTTGACCAACTTCTAGGTACATTTCCTACGACTGCATCATTTAGCTTGTTAAACAACTTGTAGTTTGTACCTTTTATACGTGTTAACCCAAGTCCTAGCAACATTTTTACACTATAACCACTGTTCTTCGTTAAACATAAATAACCTCTGTAATCTCTGGGTTCAGGATTTTATAGGAGACTATCACTTCAAGAGTAAAACACATCAAGATGATTGTTGCCCAGAAGGCTTATGTAAAGCTGCGATGTTTGCCTTATTGGTTAAGGAGGAGCTTGAGTCATGGCCAGAGCAGAGCACACGAACAAGAAGTTGGTTAACTATACCAGAAGCAGTTGAGAATTGCCGGCACAAATGGATGGAAGAAGCTCTAGAGCAATTTTCAGTGTGGGTTGCAGATTATAAAGAGAAGGATTCAGCTGATCAAGATTAATTTGCTATGTGCATAAAGAGAAACTTCCATGTTACAAACCTCAGGTTTCTTTAACTAGCTGTTCGAAAGAAGATTAGAACATTTCAGGATAAAAGAGCAACTTATTTTGGCCTGTGACGGAGTCTTGCTTATGTTTCTGATCTCCGATGCATTTTATTTCAGGGGGCTACTTCATATGATTTAGTGCTTTATAAATTAATTGTTGTATCATTCTTATTAGAAGGTTTGGTTGATTAGGTACACTCATGGTCAATTCTAGCCTTTTTAGAAAGAATCAGATCTCTGGTACCAGTTATGATATTCTTATGATGTTCCATTAAATCTTATCCATACATTTACGTGGACCCTACATAAATGTATGGATGAGATTGAATGGAACATAATAGGAATACCATAACTGGTACAAGAGATCTGATCCTTTTTAAAAACGTGTATGGATGAGATTGAATGAAATAGGGTTGGAACCGAATAACAAGAACAGAAGATTTGATAGGTTTTTAGAACTGGTAAATTATTGATGAACTGGTAAGTGGAAAAGCTAAATTAGTTTTAATGACTTAAAAAGCAAGGTATGGTACAAAGTTGTCTATTTCTTATATAATAGACATTTAATAACAATGCTGATGTTAACATAACAATGCCAACTGAAGTGAGAGTATTGCATCAATGGTCTTCACATTTTGACAGAGAAGAAATACTTCCCGTCCCAGATCAGAGTAACAATAATCTTGAATCCATACTGGTACTGTTACAAAGGTTGTCTTCAAAATCAAACTGATAACCCATAAATTTGCAACAATAACATTTAACATGCTCTGTATCGGATCAGTAACCTGGCTCCCAGGTGCTTTTATTCCAGAGTCCTGTACACTTCAACAATTGCTTCAAGCTTGAAAAGTAAATAATTTGGAAAAGGACTTTAGTGGGAGGCAACAAAATGTTAAGAGGTTAGCCTCATTGTTAAACACTTTGAAAAACCATATTGACAGGCAATTTTAGATGAGGAAAATTATGATGAGAAACAAACTAATTTCTTATGGGGTCTGTGTCTTGTTAATCTCTACACGTACTTGCAAACTTGAGCACACAACGTCTTGTCAGTACTCCATTTTTTGTCTTTCCTTAACAAATTGTCTAGGATATTGGTTTTTAGCTGTGAAGACCGGAAAGAAGACTGAGGATTGAGAAATCAATTCCACGGCGATGTCATCCTCATGTTTATTGCTCCAAAAACATGGCTTATCTGCTCTTTCTATTGTCCCCAGCAGTTCAAGCCAGCTTCACCGCTATTCCAGATAGAATTCAAGTTTATCAGGAAAAGGAAATAGGGAAATGAAAGCAAGTAACAAGGAATCATCTTTTTTTTTTCTCTCTCTCATTTAGGACTTGCATTATTATACTATATCTTTAGGGATGAAATGATTTCAACTTTTCAGATTCCTGAACTTTTCCATGAAAGTCAGCTTTTATGACGAGCTGCTGAAATACTTACCGCTGTTGCCTGGAATGGCATCTGTGCTGTTTATCATATAAATGAGGCACACTAGCCTCCTACAGCTGAACTCAATTTTAGTACGAGTTATAATGAACTAAATTTGATTATATAGCTAGATCTAGATTCTAGCAACTAAGAAACATGTTTGCACTTCTTTTATTGTGTCAATCCTAATTGTCCAGAACTTCCATTTGTTTCTTCGTTCTTTATTGCAGACCACAATAAGTGGTTCCAAGTTGAAGTTCCTAAATTGCTTTGTGTCGTTTCTGAAAACCAGATTCATACCACTCTCCGAGTCCCGGTTCATGATGACCAGTATGTAATTCACTTACTTGATGAGAGAAGTGCAGTGGTGCTCCCATGAACAAATTATCCATTCGACAGGCAGGGAACTTTTTATTTGCTTACGCTTCCATGTGCTTTGGCTGAACTTTCATAACCATAAATTTAGATACTGGTTAACTGCGGAGTCCTGAACCTCTTATATTTAGATGTGCTCGCTGCTGTGAATCATTAGAAGGCAGAAAGCATGAGATTTCTTATTTTATATGCCCAAACTTGAATGAGATTTTGATTCAACGTGATATGCAGGGAACTCTTTATGAATTTTGACCTAATCGCTGTCCCAAAATTAAATGAAAAAAAGTTAAAATTGAAGATGCACGTCAAATTTCTCAGGTATAGGAATGAGCTCGATCTCCTACTATTCTATAATAAAATCTTGTTAAAAGTTGTCTTCGCCATAATCTCAAAACTAGAGTTATTCATAGAAAGCAACCCAGTTCCGAGTCTCGAGTACAAAAAGCAAAGTTCGTTTGCGGTGATCTTGTTGGAAGTGAGTTTTGGGTGTAGGACCAACTGTCACATTATATACAT
The DNA here is from genome assembly GCA_026874005.2 of Erythroxylum coriaceum. Lineage (NCBI taxonomy): Eukaryota > Viridiplantae > Streptophyta > Magnoliopsida > Malpighiales > Erythroxylaceae > Erythroxylum > Erythroxylum coriaceum. Next base: position 5,979,995 of record JANQAP020000007.1, read on the forward strand.
ACATATTGACCATATCATCAGTTGCTTCGGATTCCAAGAATGGACAAGAGGACGAGAGAGAAGCGAGTAAAATAGCGAATTCTACAGAAGGCAAAGAGCGTGATGTGGGTAACTGTCTAGATAGGTGCCTATTTCATTCAAATAAGCATGCGGTGGACGCACTCCATTGCATCCCTTCAATGGGGTGAGTGGAGTCGTTGCCAATACATACATACGTACATACATACACTGTAAAGTTGCTGCAAGTAGTTATTTTATACATTTTGGTTCATGCTGCAATTAGTATATGTATAAAAAATAAAAAACAAGGCATGGAAGAAGTTGTTCTTCAATTTGATCCATCCCTTCCATTCTTTCTATTCAGGTCACGTGCTCTTTCGCATATCAGAAATCAACCTGTCGGTGGCGCACGGGTTTAGCCATTTAGCTCCAGGGACTCCTTGAAGTTGTGGCTCAGATTCAAGGACCTACTAATGCTTCTTTGACATAAGGGCTACTTTGAAATTCCTGCCTGAATAGTCAACTTAGCCGACTTGCTCACTCATGAACAAATTATATACCTCTAAGCGGTGAAATGAACTTAAAATTCTTTTGATCTGATATTATCGAATTTCATACTGTTCTACTACTAGACAGAATCTCTACCAGGTAACACGATTGTGGCTTTGGCAACAAAGAAAGACGGCTATAAACATCTATTGCTAATAAGAATAAGAAAACTTGGTTAACTATATGAAGATAATATCTTTTATTTGATTACTTGAAATTTTTTTAATTAATATGCATTTAAATCCTAGCAAGCTCCAACCCTTTTTCTCCTCTTTAGAAACTGATTAAAAAATTATCCGAAGATAACTTTAATTAAATATTCATTTGGACTGTTAGTGGACAAAATCTTGGCAGCAGAGCAAGTGCATAATCTTCAATAGGCATGTAGGGATGAACACCTTATAGTCTACTTTTCAAGGGATGAATAGCTAAAGGCTTGCACTAGTCAAGATCCTTGTGCCTACGAGATGCAAAGTCCTTAATAGCTGGTACTTTTCATAGGAGGATACAAACTATCGTAGAAAAACTAACCTTTTATGGTAAAATCCAAGGGACCATGAAGAGAAGGCGCTTCTGTTTGACTAGAGATGTAAATATTTCAATTCTGCACTCATCCCTACCCTCCCTGCAGAAGTATGAAAAGAATTTGAGTTATCTTTGACACAAGTTGCTCTCTGCATAAAATCCATTATAGACACTAGCCCAATGACTTTGGATGGTAAGACAACAGACTTTGTCAAATGTAGTCCAACAGAGCATATATGCCAATGGGGGTCCAACTCATGTAGTTCAGCAGTAGTCATGTGCCAACAAAAACTTTAGAAGTCAATTTAGAACGCCTAATTGAAGAATTTGTGAACCATGAACGGGACTCTCTTTTAGTTCGAGCATTCCATACTGGTATCGTCCATTCGAAGACCTTTTCGTTTTTTTCACCTGTGATTGAATTTTAACGTACTTCCTTTTAGTGTCGTACCAATCCACAAACATTTACTTGTATCAGTTCTAAATTGAAATGGATCAACAATATTGAAGGCACTGGCAGCAACTTATCAAAAGCAAGTCTAAGCAGATACATTTTTCCATTCTTTTGAATGTTGTATTTACATAAAAGTCCAAAATTCCTATATGCTCTAATGAAACTGACATACTATATAAAAAGTTCATCGCTTTTCAGTTTGATTATCCTGGAACACTTTTCCTGAGATGGCTGCTGCAAGTGCTGCAGTAAATTTGGGATCTTTCGTTAAGGAAGAGGCCATCTGTTCCACCAAAAAATGTCGAGCTTCTGGCGCATCCAATCTTGGTACTGAATTTTTGACATCAGTGCTGGACTTGGATTTTATTAGGTCAAGATTGATAGTTGGTCCAGCTGAGGCAAGTGAAGTAGAACATGGTACTGAGCCAAGGGTCAGAGTACGGTTTGAACCTGACGTTGCCTCCATTTGTGCGGCATTTGTATGGTTGTGCTCTCCTTCATAAGTTGCAACCAAGATGGATTGATCTTCTATACTTCTTTGCACCTAAAGAGAGAAAAATAATTTGATCAGATAACTTGTAAAAGGACTCATCGGATCATAGAAAAATACAATTCATTGGTTTCATAATTTAAATGATAAGCAACAACATAGTTAAGTGATACAGCAAACTTAGTTAAAAGCAGGTGGCCATCGGCATTCACCAGACCTTTTCTCTACTAGCTTCGAATGCATTTGCTAATTGAGGACAGACCGAGGCATTCCAGGAAGATTCATGTTATATATCTCAAACTTCTTATACACTAAGAAACTGAACTTATGTAGCAGGTGAACGACATAGAGCTATCATGACTGCTCACCTTCTTTTTGACAGGGCAGCTTGGAGCAAACGAGCACTTGAAGTAAGCTCTTGGACAAGGGTTGTCTCTGGTGACTTTTTGGCCATATTTCCTCCACTGGTATCCATCCTTCACAACCTGCAAGTAAGCCCTTGTCAATAAATGAAGGCATAAATGTAGAAAAAAAATAAAAGTAACCGTAGAAACGATGAAATCCACTGTTTCTTTATCCATTTACAAATGGATTCTACATCCTAAAGAATGTGAACTTACCAGACTTGTGTCTGATGTTTCTGTCTTGACATAAACCCTTGAAATCTTTGCTTTGATAACTTCTTCTCTTTGTCTCTTGGGAGATTCTTCATCTGTTGAGCTGCTTTCAGAATTTCCAATCATATCAACATTGTTATCATTGTTGCTGCTGTTTCCAGACTTCCTTTTTCTAGAGTTAACAACCTCGATGTCCTGATTCTTACGCTTGTACTCCATTAACTGACTTCTCAAAGCATTGTAGTTCTCACGCACTACCGTCAGCATCTCAGTTAGCTTCTTGTTCTCTCCGTTAACCCGGTTCAGTTCCTCCACTAAAGCACCAGTCTGTAAGTGAAAGTACAGATAATTCAGCTCCAATACAAAAACCAACAAAGACAAATATTCTTGATTTTTTTTCACTATTTTTTATCAACTTATCGAATTCTCGTCTAAATAGGCAAACTAGTAGTGCTGAAATTGGATATTCACAAGTTTAAAGATGGAAACTTGCAAGGGCCACTCGTTGAATTCTTTTTTTGGGGGAAAAAAATTGCAACTTGTTGAATTCATTACTAAATAAAGGATCTTAAAAACTGCAACTTGGGAATCGTAGGAAAGTTGCGTTCGTTTTCCGAAAGATAACTTGAATCCTGGAAAATTTTTCAATTTTATGTTTAGTCACAGAAAGAAAGACACAAGAAATAAGCAAAATTTCAGTTTCTTTGTTATTGCATGGACGAATGATGCTCTGTCTTCAGCACACATCCAGTTTTCAAAAAAAAAGAAAAGAAAAAGATCACCAGATACCAGTAGAGATTGGAGAAGAAAACACATAAATAAACCAAAAAGAAAATGATCCCAGAAAGTTATCTTCAGAAACTGACCTGTTCTTTGACAGAAACGCTGTTCTTCCTCGGGCGTTCCATCAAACTGGCATCCATCTCTTTGGCCAATCCAAACCCGTCAGTTCCCATCTCGTGCCCTCTAAATGGATTACAGTTAAGATCCAAGGAAGTATCAACCCACGAGGAATAATCCATATCCACAGGCAAAGATGAACTAGCAAGCGTCCTTCTGAATCTTTCAGAAGACGAAAGCAGGACCTAGAAGAATGCTTCGAGACTCGCTCAAATTTGACCAACTGAAGACATCAACTGAATAATTCTTGAGATAAATTGTTAACCGATCAACAACCTGAGTATACAACCGTGTTGAAACAAATGAATGGAAGCAGGTGGATATAAATAGGAGTCCAGGATCTAGTTGTTTCAAGGAAACATGGTGGAAAGTCATGGAGAGAGAGATAAGATACACATGTTCATTTTCTCACGTGAAAAGCTAGCATGACCTCGATAACTTTGTACTTATTATGTGGAGAATATTATATAACAAAATAAAGAGTGAAGAAGATGGGAGGCGGTGTGGTTTGAAATTCCTGTTTTGTGAACAATTTTGTCAAGTCAAGCCCACCAAAAAGCATTAAACTAATGGTTTTGCATGAGTGTCTTTTCTTCTCCTTTTTGTTTCTGAGAAAGTTTGTGACATGTAGAAGTCTAATGTTGACCCAATTCTGACTACGTCTTTGCCTCAACTCATTCTCTCTCTCGCCCTCTTCGCCCTCTTTACACTTCCAAGTAATTTAATCACTGCATATGTTGAAAACACTCTATAATTTTGACGAGACATTGTAAAAAACTTGTACTACTTGACCCAGACTTCGAGCAAATTCGCCAGCTTCTTCACTCACTTATTGTTTCTTCAGAAATTGTTGATCTCCAAATATTACTTGTTTGTTAAAAAATTAGGATGAGAATTACTATCTTAGTTGTCACTAAAGGTTCAATCATGATTCAATATATAATAAACAACATAGACATTGAAAATCATTTTTTTACCCTTCAACCAACCTTTAAGCAAGCTGTTATGCATATATAATCAAGAGGGGACTACATGAGTTTGCTTTCCAACCACGTTATTTGAAAGAAATTTTTCCACGTTGTGTCATTCATTATTTTAAACCTTGAAAAATATCTTTAAGCAAGGAAAGCATGTTGTTTCCATGCATGTAAACAATATTATTGATTAGGTTCGTATCAGCTTTTGCTGCTACTTGATGAAGTGGTAATAATGTTTCATTTAATGCTAGAAAAGTAATGATAATCCGACTATGTTTGTTTTTGTAAGGTAGTGCAAACTTACA
>JANQAP020000007.1:5991613-6006293 GCA_026874005.2 Erythroxylum coriaceum
AGTCTTTCTTAGCCCCACCATGAATAAATTTGTCAAACTTGGTTGGCTCATCACGTACAATGTTGGTCTTTCCTTCCTCAATAGCTTCTTCTGACACTTAGCAAAGAACACTTGGGTTGGGGGATGCATCCATTTATTAATTCTTTCAGTTTTTAGTAGTAATTTAATTTGCAAGTTCACGGCTTTTATATGACTTCTTAAATTAGAGGAGTCTTAAATTTTTACGGTCATACTTCAAATTTTAGTTTCACATAAAAATAAAATAAAAGATAACCACTTTATCATTTCTTTACTTCCAATGGCATAATATTATATACACATATATCGGAAAAATAAACAATAAATGTTTTACATTTATGTAAATAGAAATTAAAGCAAACGAACTAGTTAACATGTTTTTCTTGTTGCGTTGGGTTGGGTCGGTGGTGGCGTCAGAGAAATGACGTCATCTCCTCAATCACCTTCTTTACTTTTATCCAATAACTCTTTTTTATTTTTAGGTGGCGCTTAACAGTCCTGCCAAGATTCCCTTCTCAAAGACTACGACCAATTACCAACAAAAACAGACACGAAACGAAAATGTAAAAGTTAAATGTTTTCCGGAATTAATTAATAAAGAATGGCGAAGATGAGATCCAAATCTTTGGTCTAAAGCACATGTTGAAGACTGAGTTTTTGGCGTGCTCTCTAATTCAACAACTAGACTTTCCCATGACTTCACATTAGAGCCAGAGGTCCACCTCTCTTGATTTCCCCACCAATTTTTTTTAAAAAAATATTATTAGAGACAGGAAAATTAAGTATCCTAGATTAGGAAAACCTTTGTAGTACTAGTCGGCATGTTATGTCGGCTCACTCAATCACCTAATTTCACTGCATCTTTCTTTTCTCAATTTCGCATTCATTGAATCACCACTCGGAGATTTATAAAAACTTGTGTGAAAGGAGAAGACTATTCTCGGACTATAAGTCTGCCAATATAAATGAAAATCTTAGGAGACTTTAGACATTTTAATATTGTAAAAAAAGATTATTTAGATGCTATATCATTAAATTTTATTTTCAGTTAATAATATATTATTCATCTTTCATAACGTCATCAGCAGTTCTTTCCCTGAAACCACTAATTACTAAATCAACTTATAGTTAACCTTGGTACTACTTATGCCTTTAAAGCAAGCAAATGTATAAGGAGTTAGGACACAGTAATTAGTGACTGGTGGACTGAAAACGCAATTAGCGGCAAGAGCCTAGAGGGGACATAGGATGTCGGTCAAGATGAGAGCACGGGGTGGGTTGAATTTGGCCGCAGATCGCAAAAGTACTTCTGAATTATTAGTCAAATGGACTTGAAAGGTTTTGAACACGTTCATGACGGTGACAATGAAACCACAAATTTGACACGTTCCTTCTCAAGTTGCACGTTAACTCATCTTTCTAGTAGCTCGTTTTTCTTTCTCGTCCCAATCCTCAACAATTCTTCTCTTCTAATTTGTCCTTTATACATATCATGGTGATATTAATAGAGTTTATATTTACTTCAGGAACTTACATATACATTTCATTGTGTTGCATCACATCGTATAGCACCTTTCTTATCTACTCCGAATAACTAATGTGGCCATATAAAGGCAAGTTTGGGGTAAAAATGGAAAAGAAATCCTCATCGAGGCCAAATTGCCCAATAATCTAATTGAATTAGAAAAAGTTACAAAATAACTGAAACACTTCATAATCCATCTATTCCAACAATTAGAGATGAATAACAAAGTTGGGCCAATTTGGCTGAAGATTGTGGACATTAACTGGCCACCAAAACCATATGGACTGCAGGTTGAAAGTTGAAGCCAAATATTTTAGGTTTCAACAACTACCACAACTGCCGTTCCTTTTCTTTTTCATTTCTTAGTTGTCAACCATAAATGTGGCATTCAAACTAACTTGTGTATTATAATTAATTCATAATTTTTTGTAGATTAACAAACAAAAATTTGGAAATTAACCTCCTTAGAAAATTAGAGACAGTTGGAAGAATAGTAATAAGAATAAGAATAAATATACAGTAAAGAATTAGAATATATATAATCATTATAATTATGATGATTGGTTAAAAGAAAGTAATGATTACCATTACTAATGATATTGATTGGTTTGTTAAAAATATTGAGAAATAGAAATTTGTTGTATTTTAATTAATTAATAAATTATATTTTAATTAAGCAATTAAATATATTTTAATTAATCATATTTAATTGAAAATTAAAAAAAAATATAGGTGTCACAGGCGTGACATTTATTGTCATGGGGGTGACACTTATTGTTACAGTTCTGACAAAGACTATCACACCGGTGACACTTACCTATTAATTAGGGAATAAAGTCGTTCCTCTCAGATGAGAAGAGTATGGAGTAATACCGAAAAGTGGAATATGAAAAAACTTTTTATTCAATTATAATAAATATTCTAGACCCACAGATTCATTCCTAATCCCCTTAACCGAGCACCCACTTAGATCTTTTCACACTTAACATATGGAGTAAATGATTATCGGCCTACCAACTACTAAATCAAACAATTTGAGTTTTACTTAGCTGTATTTGGTAAACTAGCTATTAAGTTTTTGTATTAAGTTGGTATATGAATCAATTTGCTCATCTCTCTAACTGATGGAGTAAATTACTGCTACATATATGGACTGCTCATTAACTTTAATATGTTAATTATCACTTTTTTTATGTATGAGAAGAAAGATGATATGATTGCAATGCTTAAAACGTTAAAAAGGTGTCAATGGGCATGATAAGTTGGTTGACTTGCGTCATATAGTTTTGAGTGTTACTTGTGATCATTTCAGATAGTTTTCTAAAACTATGGAGCACTTACATGAAACAAAACTATGTCTTAAGCAGATCAGGTGAACTAACATTTATTGAAATACATTTCTATTATGTGGATCAGTTAGTTAGAATTTGTTAATAGTTTGTTAGAGAGTAGCAGTTATTTCTAGAGTAACAGTTATTTCTTTCTTGGCTGAATCACAGCCTTTCTTCTTGTATATATACCTAACATTATTATCAATATACGTATGAATTTTTCACTCTTTAATAACTGAATAACATTACACATTAATTACGTTCTATTATCAAGTGGCAGCGTACGTTGACGTAAGTTATGACATAGATGTTTTGGTATAATTAAGATACATCGATCTGCATGTTGTTGCGTCCTGACAATTCCATTCAAAAATAAACAATAACTCATTATTTTCTAGCTGAATTCGTGTACTTTACAATTTTTGCTTGTTGAAAGAGTATTAGATCCTTAGAAGAGTGAGGGAGGACTAGATTAGATAACTATAGCGTCTCATCTAGATTGTGTAACAAGAATTACGTTGTGATGGTTATCACAAAAGCTTTTACAGGTATAGGTGCGAAGTTGGAAATAATTATTATGCAAAAATCAAATCGACAAAACGATTTTGGAATTTATAACAAGAAAAGTCAAAGCACCAGACTGAGCTAGTTCATTCCCATAAATAGTTAACGAGTTGTCGTCGACAAGAGCTGCTTGCTTGACTTGAGAGGGAATCAGCGCCAACATATATATTTGGATATATTTTTATGGCCAGAGATGAGAAACCCATCAATATATGGAAATTTGGAAGAATATTGAATATACGTTAGCATTATAGAAGTCGGAAAAGAAAGCTAACTTGATTCTCTAGCCTGTTCCCATTGGAGTCTACTATTCAGATAATGTGGGATAATAATGCCCTGGTTAGTTTCTGTCGGTTTTACGCAACTGGCATTGGGTGATGGGTCAAAGTCTTCGTAAATGGTTGGGGTATATTTGGAACAGTAACGGATCATGGTTAATTTTTTGTGTAATTGACAAAAGTTTAGTTGGTGTAGCGAGTTGACGGATGGTACTAACTCTGCTCTAACACGGAAATGGAACACGTTTTCAATTCATGTTGGAATGGGATAAAGAACAAGATAAGACCATCAGTTTTCTCTTGGTTGGTCCAATCACAATTTGCGCGACGTCAAAGAAAAGCAAATCAAAAGGCCCAATAACAAAAACAAACAATCAAATAATATATATGATAAGAAAATAAATCATATATTAGATATACGTGAAAAACCTTATAATATAGAAGGAAAAATTATGAGCTAAATTGACAATAATCTCATAATTTTAAATAGAAACTTACAATAGTTTAGTTTCCAAGTTATTGACCTTTTCTCGGAACTATATCACAAAACTACTGTAATTTATTTCACCAAATTTCAATATTGAGTATAGGTTGAAATCCCAAATCACTAACACTCTCAATCTAACCGTAAAACAAACACTCAAAAGATAATTTGTAACTAAAACTATTAATTACAAAATGAGAAAGACCTATTGACTGACTCTCACCCTTTTTCTTTTCTTTTCATACCACACCTGGAATCCCGAAGGACACAAACGAAAAGTACGACAACTAACTAGCAAAAACAACACCTTTGAACAGACCATCGACTAACAAAAGTTAGATTGTAGACTACTGCAATGTCTGGTAGATGATCGAGACGTTTTACGTATACTAAGTTTTAATATTATTAACCTCGATAATACTGCAAGCGCACGGGTCATTCACGTAGTACTTAAGGTATCGATCTTACGAGGAGGGTTAATCTAATCTTAAAATTTAAGGTTGGAGATTATTAAACAGATATTTAACAGATAACAAATTTTAACACGAGAACTAACTAAATCAAATAAACCAAATCAACTAGCAAAACAATAATTGACAATTAACACTTAACGAAAACAATCACTATAACAATTAACAATTTTAAATTGAAATTGAATAACACTTAACGGAAATTGATTGATTTGTTAAACAATGATAGCACACCCTCAAATTCAACCTAGTGAGTTTACTGAAAGAGAGAAAGGAAAAATTATCTATCCTTAATGTCAACCTAACCAATTACGGTTTATCGAATTAATGGTTCTAAAATCAATTATTCTCTCTCAAGTTATAATTGAACCTTAAAGCATAAACCCTAATCAGATTATAGGAAGTTGTAATCTCTCAGTTAACAACCAATCCATAACCTAATGAGTTCTTAAGTTCTCTAATAAACAATTGGAAATCTATATGTGATCTCTCTACACAAGATTTACCAACCTGATTTAATTTTAAATCTATTAAATTATCTAACTCTCGTTAGCCCAATTTAACCGTTTTCTCTCTATTCACCATCTCAGTTTATTATCAAGATATGAAGTGCAAAATTAAACCATAATTAATTCAATAAACACATAAAGCAATTAGATTTCATTAATCAAAAATAATATTTCAAAGGTGAGTATAGAACATCAATCACAATTCAATTCTATCATCAAACTATATATCCCAATTCTATAATCAAATAAAACTCAAATACATAGGAAATAGAACTCGAATGGATGATGGGAGGCCGCGACTTCGAAAAGTTTCTTATTCTGGGAAGCACATCGTGTCTGCGTCATCTTCCTCTTCTCTCTTCCTTCGTCTCTTTCTCGATCTCTCAAGGTTCTCTCTTTTAGGGTTTCGTTTTTGGTGGCTGAGTAAATCTCTCTTCTCTATTCTTTGATGTTCTATTTATACCTTGGAAGCCTTAGGGTTCGTCTAGGGTCGAAACGGTCTGAAAAGTCCCTCTAAACTTGACGTTTTTACCTGTTTTCGTGTTGGCCCGATGCAGGCCATGATCGGCACCAAAGTGTTATGATCGTGGCCTGGATCCTGGTGGCTCACATCTTTCTGCCACGATCGTGGTTCGTGGTTTTGGCCCGAAACTCTCTGAAACTTCTCCGTTCTTCGCCATTGACCCTGAAATACTAACAAACACATCAAGATACCTCAAAAACATAACATTTAAGCTCAAAGACTCATACTAACTCATAAAACACTTAAATACATAAAGTAACACAACTAAAACCTAAATACACACTAAACACTCAAATTAACACTAAATACCTAAGAAATTAAACCATAAAGTATAATGCAAATCACAACTATCATCATCCCCACACTTAAATATTTGCTTGTCCTCAAGCAGACAAAATACAAACATATACCAAGCATACAACACACAATGCAATAATGAGGCAATGACTTAAACTTCATGAAATAAATTTAATCTTAAACACACTCATAAAAGTTATATCTAATTATTAACATGCAAAATATATGTCTAGGGGCTTTGAACTAAATATACAAATTAATCAAGATCTAAGTGTTAATTTATTTACCCTTTTCAATTGTACACACACATTAATAATTCTTTGGTCTTTCAGACTCTATAACTATTCCTAAGAATATTTTCATGATTGCAAGTCTAGTAGGTTTTATTAAGAACACACATTTTTTTCATTTATTTATTTACGCAAGGATTTAGTCTTTTACTCGGAGGCAAACATTGGTGATGAATGTCAATCCAGTTACTTGATTAAGTCATTTTTATTAAACAGCTTGGTTGAAACGTCATTATAGCTTTTTGACGCGAAGGCACACATTTGTGATGTGTGTCGATACTCAACTATATCACATTTTCAACTAGCTACTAGCTCTATTCATAACCCGAAGGCCAGTGGGATAGTGATTTATTTAATTAAAAAACACTTTTTTTATTGCCTACTATGTTGTTTTAGCTATTCATTTCCATGAAAAATACTAGTTGAGCTAATTAAGTTGAAAGGCCTCAAATTATGAATGAATGTGACAATCTATAGGGTGCTAAATTTTGCCACCATTCTCGTAAAGTATCAGTGAAACGAGAAGAAAACTTAGACAAAATATCCTGTAAAGGATTATTCAGTCGAGTCATTTGAAGATCTATCCATACATGGAATTCATGTAAACGATCTCTCCATTTCTTTGGGGAATGATTGTCGAAAATAAACTAAGGTCCTCAAGTAGGCTTAGTTTGTGCAGCTTGTTGAGTTGGTGTTGCTTGTGGTCCTAGTGATGGTCAGAAAGGTTTAGTCTTGTGGATTCTGCTTCACTTATTTATGGTTTAGCTTCAGTAGGTTCAGGCATAGTCATCAAAACTTGTGTTAAGTCTGATAGATCAGCTAATTGTGCTGAGGAATTAGAAGACGATTCAGAGATCTATTCAGATGATGGCTCGAAAATTATTGCAGAGACTTCAGATATTGGGACAGAGGCTTCAGAACAAGCTTCTAAATTATCTAATTGAGTAGAGGAATCTTCTGCAGCAGGTGTAGGTGCAAGAGTTGCTACGAACTCTGTCAGATATGTTTTATCCTTCCTAGTAGAGGTGGAAGGTTGAGACTTCGGTGAAGAAGTGGGAGGTGTTTAGATCTATAACAGTTTACTCCACTGGTTTATTGGTTCAGGTTTAGTATATGAAGGTGATGGCTCAGGAACTTGTTCAAGATTTGGTTTTGACTTTGGTTTTTTAGTTTTAGCTTGAGTTGCCTGAGGATGGATATGCTATCGGATCAAAGAAGAGTTGAACTTTAAGACCTTTGAATAGTTAGCTTCTTCTGGGTCCGTCTGATATAGAGGAGAGTGTATACTGGCTGTATATTTGGAAATACTGAAGAAGATGAGTCATATATAGTCTTAGACTGTGCAAATTGCGTATCAACTTCTATGCGTTGCACAATTCCTTGTATTTTCCTGAGTTCTTTAGTTTTGAAGTCGAAGTCATATCCAAAATACTGCATAGCAACGTAATATCGAAGATCAACATCAAGTTGCTTGATCTGAGTTTTGTATGAGTGGTACAGTTGTTGGATCTTCTTAGAGACGACATCAATTTTTTGTTGAGTAGCATGAGTTTATTGACTGATTCCATCTAACTTGGAATCAATTCTTCTAAGGACTTTGTTTTGTGATACTACATTTGATGTCTGCCAGTTAAGAACTTCATCAGAAGGACAAGTGTTCCTTGTGAAGTGATTCCTATGGCTCGAGTATAAGTGCTATAGATAATCCTAGTTGTTTCATCTATACTCCTGTTTAAAAAAGGAAACTCTTCTTTGTATGGCTTAGTAATGACAGGAATTGTTGGCTTAGGGTGGGAAGAGCAAAACCGTGAGGGCTTGGCTGAGCCAAGGTCCAAAGCGGATAATATCTGTGAGTGGCGTGGTCCGGGCTGTTACAATAGTATCAGAGTCAGTGCCTAAACCGGTGTGTCAGCGAAGATACTGAGCCCTAAATGGGGGTGGATAGTGTGAGATCCCATATTGGTTAGAGAGGGAAACGAAATACACCTTATAAGGTTATGGATACCTCTCCCTCACTAGATGAGTTTTCCCATGGGTGGGAAGAGCAAAACCGTGAGGGCTTGGCTAGGCCAAGGTCTAAAGCCGACAATATTTGTGAGTGGGGTGGTTCGGGCTATTATAATAGTATCGTGACCTATGTCTTTTAGCCCTAAACTCTTCAAATCTTCATCGTTCTTCCCCGTTTACCCTGCAACACTAACACACACATCAAAGTACCTCAAAAATATAACAATTAAGCTGAAGGATTCATACTAACCTATAAAAAGACACATAAACATACAAACTAACATAATTAACACATAAACACACACTTAACTCTCACTTTAACGCTAAATACTTACCAGATTACACCCTAAAATATCATGCAAAATGCAACTATCAGCTAACAGGTAGAAGATTTTAGCATCTCACAAAGAATTTAGGTTTGGATCTTTCTGTGGGTAGACCACTAGATTTGCTAGAATCATCTGGATCTGACTCATCCTTGTGTGGTTGATATTGTTGAGAAGGCATACAACGAGTTTTAGATTTTTTCTTCCTCCTTCGTCATCTGACATACCGCTCATCATTATCATCACTATCTGATTCAAGATTGAGATAGACTTCACAGTCCAGTTCACACATAAATGGGTCAACATCCCATACAAAATGTCCACGATGATGGCTTACATAGATTGGATCTCCATTAAATTTAAAATAATGAATAGGAGGACTAGATTTACCTTCTGTATGAGAAAATACAGGCTGGATCAAAAATATAGCATCAGATGTAAAAGGTTCAAATGGATCTTCGTTGGGCCTTGCATAGATGGACTTTACCGTTTCATCTTTTAATGTCTTTAGAATTGGAGGAATGGTTGTATGAAAAGAGTGTCGATGAGGCACATGGAACACCTTCTGGTAATTAGTGATCCATTTAGTAGGCATCAACTTTTCAAGTTCCACAGCTAGTAATTGCTTCAGGATTTGGATGATAGTAGTCTGATCATTAGAACGATCAACAACCATATAAAGAGCATCCAGAGTTGAATTTGGAAAGTTGAAGTCCAAAGCATGATTCTGTAGACGATAGATCATCTGGTGATGTAAGGTAGCCTTGATGGTTGTAGGATCTTGATCTGCTTCAGTGATCTGAATCTGAACTTGCAGCCGTTCAGACAAAGTGGGATCATCCAACCTGATGTTGAAATCAGGTGCTATTGTTAGAATGACACTTCCCTTGTTGGAAGTAGTCAGCAAAGTACCAATCAAAACATTTTGGTACGTTGTGTAGGCAGTGTCGAGTAAAGATATCCTGGCTGTAGCAGGTATTCCCTTTCTTTCATGAAGTGTGAGAATAAGGCATATAGCTCCTACATGTAGATATGTATGATTGTGTTCTCTTCAGAGAGAGATCAGCTCCTTTGGTATCTCAAGCTTTACGTATTGTTCTGCTATAGTAGATATAAGACCACACTATTCCAATCTAGAACTCTGGATTATTTCTTTGACTTTTGGTCTAGATGTAGACAAAATAATATGTATACTTCTTGTCCAAGAACGATCACAAGAATAGATATTGTAAGGACTCAACAAAGGTAAAGAAGACTCACAAAAACGATTTCTATAGGAACATGAGTAATTTCAACTAGATTTTCAATATGATTAGACAAAACATGCTTAACATTAGAAGGTAGACTAGATATAGATAAAGTTGAAGATAGATGAATAGGGTTATTTGGTAGTGTTTCCATAACTATTGGGCTCTCTCCTTACTCACTCTTATTAAAAGACAATGTCACCGCTGGCCAAGATATGAAAACTGGCTCTGATACCTCTATCCCAATATCTAAAGGGCACTTAGACGGCTTCATAACTAGACACAGTCACTTACACGGCTGTCTAGGTGATCGTATCTTAACCAAAATTTTAAAAAATCATGAATATACATGGTCTTAGTCAATCACAAGGTCCGCTTACACGACTGTGTATACTTAGGATATGGGCATGTGTGTTTCACATAGTCATGTATGTCTTTGACTCTTGCCATCTACTTGTAAACATTTGTAGTTACATACACTGTTTTCACATACGATCGTATATGATAGGGATATGGACATGTCAAATCTTACACGTTCACAGTCACACACATGGCTGCGTAAGTCAAGGATATGAGTGTGTTGTAATCTACAAGGTCACCATTATTCATCTTGACTTCAGTCGTTCATCATTTCAACAATCCTTGAGAATATTCAAGATCACCGAAACTCATTTTACCTCTAAATAAGACTAGATACACAACAATCTCCCCCTCCATCCCTTTTCTTAGAGGAGTCCTAAATTCCTCAAATGTCTATTTAAGAGACATCCGAACGATCTTATTACAAGGCTCATTCTTGCTCCTGGGAATATTAACATGTCAACAACATTCATATTTGTATAAACTTCTTCAACTGTAATTATTGTTCCTTAATAATGGATCTCAACCAATGATACCTGAAAATGACATGTTTTGTGTGAGAATTATATATGGTATTCTTGCTTAAGTCCATAGCATTTTAGCTATCACAAAATACTA
The DNA here is from genome assembly GCA_026874005.2 of Erythroxylum coriaceum. Taxonomy (NCBI): domain Eukaryota; kingdom Viridiplantae; phylum Streptophyta; class Magnoliopsida; order Malpighiales; family Erythroxylaceae; genus Erythroxylum; species Erythroxylum coriaceum. The sequence goes on from JANQAP020000007.1 coordinate 6,002,461, forward strand.
CATAAGTATCTTGCTTCACATCTAGCTCTTGAAGGAACTTCTTTAGCCAGAGTATATCTTTACTTACTTCAACAGCTGCTACATACTCCATTTCAATTGTGGATAAGTTACACACTTTTCTACCTTCAATTGCCATGAGATGGTTCTCCTTGTAAACTTGAACAAAAAACCTGAAGTGGACTTTCTAACATTAAGATCTCCGATCATATTTGCATCTATATATCCCTCTGGAATTGACTCCCCACCATTAAAACATAAGTTCCATTTAAAAGTGCCCCCATAAATATCTCAAAATTCATTTCACTACTTCCCATTGAACCTTCTCACCGATCTAATAACTTGTGCGATATCTGGTCTTGAGCACACTATTGCATACATCAAGGAACTAACTACAGATAAGTATGAGATATAAAACATACCGTCCTTCTCCTTTTTCATAGAAGGGCATTCATAATTACTTAACTTGCAGTGAGGTGCTACTAACATGCTTATTAGCTTGACATGTTTCGTATTAAACATGTCTAACACCTGTATAGTTCTCCTATGATAACCATAATTTTTTACTTTTCATGTCCTGAGTTATTTCTATGCCTAAAATTTGCTTTATAGGGTCAATATGGTTCATATCAAAAGATTTGGACAAGTCCTTCAATTTGAAAATTATTCTTACATCTTAATGCACAATCAACATATCATCAACATATAAAAGAAGAATAATGAAGCTTCAACTAGTGAACTTCTTGAAATACACATAGGGATCGACAAAAGTTCGCTTATAGCCATTACCTTTCATAAATGAATCAAACTTTAGATACCACTGACTTAGTGTTTGTTTCAACCTATATATGCTCTTCTTCAACTTACAAAGTAGATTCTCCTTGACTTTAACCTTGAATCCATCTAGTTGCTCCATGTATATCTCCTTTTCTAATTCTCCATGTAAGAAGGCTCTTTTAACATCTAGTTGATGGAGTTCAAGATCCAGACTGACAGTTAAACCTAACACAGTTCAAATTGAAGTTGTCTTGACCACTGGTGAGAAGATTTCATCAAAGTCAATCCCTTTGTTTTGGTAGAATCCCTTCATCATTAGTCTTCACTTATGCTTTATCAGCTTATCACCGTCTCTCTCTATCTTGAATACCCATTTATTCTTTAATTTCATTTTGCCTTTTGGAAGTTTCATTAGCTCATAAGTTTCATTATTCTTCAACAAATTCATCTCCTCCTACATAACTATGAGCCAAAGATCTTTGTCTTCATATTACTTTGCATCTTGCATGGTTTTAGGCTCCCTCTAAACAGTAAATAGAAGGTATTAGAACTTAGATACCTTGTAGAAGACCTTTTCTTTCTATTTGACCTCAAAGTTGAACATCTTTTACCACCAAACTAGGTTGCTCCCCCTACTTATTATTCTTATTGGCCTTATCTACATTATCGTTCGAATGTGACTTATGTAGTTCATCACTATTAAGCTGTATTTTATCATTAACATCATATACATGCTTATATTCTTCGTCCCTTTCACCTATGGGCTAACTATCAAAAGTTAAAATAGGGGAAATATAAATGGAACCATAGGATGAACTACCAAGAAGCCTGAGGGAGGGGGACATAGGGCTAGTGGAACTCATTAGCTGTCCGCTATCAGGTTGGAGAGTAATTTTGCCTCCTTTAGTGAGGTATGTACTTATCTCATGTTCATGGAATACTACGTCTCTGCTTTTCAAAACTTTTTGTTTTTTTGGATCATAGATATAGAAGCCAAACTGTTCATCACTATGACTAACAAATATGCAAGGAAGTGCCTTTGAATCAAGTTTCTTTCTTTACCCTTTAGGCACGTATGTAAACAACTTGCATCCAAATATCCTTTGATGTTAGTATGAGGGGTTTTTTCCTGTCCACACTTTCTCAAAAATCTCAAAATCTAAGAGAACTTATGATTAATTAAATAAATAGTCATTCTAATTGCGTCACTTCAAAACATCAACTTGGACATTCTAAGTATGCAACGAACCTTCTCCACAATTTTTTTATTCATTCTCTCAGCAACACCATTATGTTGTGGAGCACCAAGTTCTGTTTCCTTGTTTCTAACGCCATGCCTCGCTCAATAATCTTCAAACTCCTCAAATGTATACTCTCTTTTGTTATCTGTTTGCAAGCACTTCAATTTCCTCTTAGCTTCCCTTTATACCATTATGTGAAAGTTCTGAAAAATTTTAGAAACTTGACTCTTTACTCTTAACATGTAGACCCAAGTTCTTTGTAAGGTATCATCAATAAATGTAACAGTATTTGTTACCTCCCAATGACTCATCTTTAATAGGACTGCAGACATATCTAAATGCAACAACAACAACAAAAACAATAATCCAGTAAAACTTTCACTTATAAGTATGGTTTGGGAAGATCCAGTAATACACAAGCTTACCTTTAACTAGTAGAGAGAATATTTTCGAATAACCCACATGAAAAAATAAAAATAAAAAAGTAATAAACTAAATAACACAATAAAGATAGACAAGGAAAAAATAAGTAAATAAATAAATCAAACAAATCATTATAAGAAGAAGAAGAAAAATAAATAATAATAATAATAATAATAATAATAATAATAATAATAATAATAATAATAATAATAATAATACTACTACTACTACTACTAGTAGTAATAGTAGTAGTAGTAGTAATAATAATAATAATAATACTAATAATAATAATCATCATCATCATCATTATCATCATCATAAGGCTAAATAGGGAAATATTTATGTAAATCATAAAGAGGTAAATACTACATATGCTAAATACAAGAGAAAAATGTTAAAAGAATATGAGAACGATAAAGATCTCTTTATGTGAGATCCTTTATCTGTATCCTAATACGCTAAAGTTTTCTATTACAAATCATGTCTTCGATAAGTTCTAATAGAGCCATATTATTCTTGATCACCTCCCCTCAATTCTTCTTAATTTTTTCTTTTTTCCTTTACAATCTCTAAGTACAATCTCCTTATATCTTCTTATTAGAGTGTCTAGGTGTCTCTTCTTAATAACCTAAGCCTTGACTCTCTTATTTTTTGAGCAATATTACCCACCTTTAATTTGTCTTTTACTATTACATTCTTGACCATATCTCTTATAGTAAGGTTGCACATCCAACGGAGCATCGTCATCTCCACCACCATTAGCTTATTATTATGCATTTATTTGATGGGGTAACACTGTACCCCCTATAACATGACCAACCTAATCGCTAATCAATATAATTTACCTTTAAGCTAGAGTAGTATCTTCTTGTCACATAAAACTCTTGATGCAATTCTCCATTTAAGCCACCTTGATCTGATACGATGAACTATATCTTCATCAATCTCTCTGTTGCTCTAGATGATAGATCTTAAATAGTTAAAACATTCCTTTTGTGATATGACTTATAAACCAATCTTTACCTTCAAATTGGTAGCCACCTTATGTTTTGAAAGAGACTTTGGCCCTGTTTGACAATCAGCTGATTGCATTAGCTGTTAGCTAATTCTATCAATGGTTAATTGATAGCTAATTGTATCAGCTGATTTGACTAGTGGATAACATCAACTGTTTATTAAAAATGTTTGATAAAATTAGTTATTTAGTATTAACTGTTTATGTATAAAATGACTTATAAGGGCATGACTTAAAAAAATTATAACGACATGAGTATTATATTTTAGTATTTCTTTGAATATTTTCATAAGAATTTAGATCTTAGATATTTAATTTTACAAAAAACTAAGTTTATAAATCTAATAAAAAACATAGAACATATAATAATAATAATAATA
>JANQAP020000007.1:6250248-6264391 GCA_026874005.2 Erythroxylum coriaceum
AACCCTATGAGATACTCTTCAGATAAGGACAGGTGATTAGAATGGTGGTCAAATTGAGCATAATACTGACACTGAACCTTCATATTTGAGCTCCTTGAAATCTCCCACTGGGTCATTGAAAATCTTCACATCAAAGCGTTGCATAAGCACACATATGTACTTTTCCCAATCAACCACTTCGAGCTTGTTTCTATTTCTTAAGTAAAGCTGATACCATTCTTGAGCTTGTTCTTTCATATAAAGAATCCCTATGCCCACCTTCATTTCTCCAGAGTAGGTCCAAATGGACAAATTGCTCACACCTTTATGGCCATAGTTTGATTCGCTCTCTGTTGAATGTTGGAAAATCCATCCTGCTCAACCTTGTGGGGATCACATTTTCATCTTTCTCCTGAACGAGTTTATTACCTCAATTCATATGATCCAGAGTAGTAAGAATAGCTACTCTTAGTTCCCTCCGTATTGATGCATAAACTAAGTAAAGATAGATTTGAGCTCCAACATTTCCTTCTCATATTTGTCTGCCTTGTTTTGTAATTCTAACAAAAAGTTTCTCATTTCTAGTTTGCAGCTCTATCAAACCTTTAACGTTTTCTTCAATTCTATGTAACTCAGCTCTTCGTGTTCCCTTTGCCATTGATTTTTCTAAAATCGAATGCTCTAATATCATATTGTTTGGTATTTTTTGTTATATGTGTATATTGTTTGAATAAAGAAAAAAAATAAGCAAAAGAATTCTAGAAAAGCCACGAGAGTAATTAGAAGAAGACAATAACAACTTTATGTTATAATTTTGGGCTGCCTTTCTAGCTGTTACACAACGTTTTAATATGCCCTGGTCTTGGATAGTATAATGTGGGTCATGTTGAAAATGAGTCTCTAAACTATTTTTACTTAAATGACCCGCTCCTCTTGTGCGAATCTTTCTTTTTAAAGTTTCCCGTGGTTTGCTTCATCGTATTCATTCGTTTCTGCAGCACTCAACACTCCACCTTGCCAATTTTAAAAATTAAATATCAATTTTTTTTAGCTTACATGGAGGAAACAGCTGCATCCTAAGAAAGAAAGTTCAATCAGTTAATGTCCATAAAAAGTATGGGTTTATTCACAAGAATAGATTGATAACAAATGCAATTGTCACTTTTCGACAACTTCACCGAATTGGATAATTATATGACCATTAAATTACTTAGTCTGAACACTTAAATGGTTTGATAAGAAAGATAAACACTTGCAAGCTTCCTTGTCATCAGTTCTAATGTTTCGTGGTTCTTTATATTGAATAGTTCGTCGCTGCCGCCGTACCAACGTTAGCTAGTGAACACCAAAATCTGACATCAAGATTGAATTTTTACACGGTCTTCTTGCGGTCCTGGGATTGAAAGGATACCCTTTTCCTGCAAGTTCTTGACAGTTTCATATAGGCACTGTTTAACTGGTGTAAATTCCATTCCAAGGTCCTTGAGCTTCTGGTTGCTAAACTTGTAAGGTTTTGCTCTTGGGTTTTTCCCATCTGAGCACCTGCAATCGTAGGAAAGTACATAGTTTAGATTCTAAACGCAGCAAGTACAAGAAAACGATGATTATATGGAGCTTTGGAATCTAACTTTTTTTTTTTTCCTTGTGGTGGGTATTGAACTGATACATACTAAAAACAATTGATATATAACATAAAGATGTCAGAAGCTATTCAACAAAATTTTTCAAAAGAAGATGAGATCCGTTAAACATGAAGTTTTGTATAGTACTATATATAAAGAAAATACGTGATTCTGCTACTCTTCCGCCAATTCTTTTTTTTTTCACGGGAATAAATCTCATTGCTTTTTCTGTCATTATCTGGTAGTGCTGGTGTCCCTGCAAGTCAAACTAACCTAATATTCCCAAATTCTTACGTCACCATGGAACTCAAGCTATTAAGAAGTGGGCAAAAGTACAGTTGTTCAGATGTGCGATTATATGCTATCCTGAGGCCGACTTGTGTTCTGTTTCACCCAACTTTCCCAAACCACGCATCTAGACCTAGTAGCAATTAGCAAGTCTTTTGGTTTAGGGTCTTAATCTGAAAATATATTGAAGTTTGGTGAAGGCCCATGAGCTCCACAAGTTTTCTCTTCTCTCGGTTTGTTCCAACTTTAAAAAGTTGATTCAACTTATGCTTGATGTGGATATCAATTCTACCCTCTCTAATGTAGGTGGGGTTATATTATATTCTTCATGGTCAAAAGTGGGTATACCAATAATAGCACAACCACAACCTGATAGCTAAAAAAGGAACGGAAAATGCCACCCCAACTCCCACTTTGGTTTGTTTGCCAATTCCCAGTGCTGTGCTTTAATAGCCTCATGAAAAGGGAAAAATTAAAGGAAAGGGTTGGTATTCTCGGAGCTCAAACATCACTTGATCATATGCAGCATTTGTGTTGAAAACTTCCTTTATTACTATGTATGAAAGCGTAGAAAGATGAGCAGCAACTTTCACCAACCCCAAGACGACTTGAACCAAAAATGACGACGAAAATGGACATCACATCTTTCTCATGCAATAGTCTTTTTCTGTTCCAATATTTTTAATGGGAAAACAATGGATGTCTTTACTCATTCATGCACATGGAAAATATATTTGCTGAAAATACCATAATTAACAATATGCGATCCTAATCACTAAATGGCACTTGGTCTCAATTTTACGCATCTTTTTGTTGGTAACTTTGAAGTATGGACAAGCGTTGTTAGTTCTGTATGTTGAATCGCAAAATTCACCATTAAACAACGACAACAAGAACTTACTTGGTGGGAATGGGATATTGCGGGAATAACTTGGCAAGAATTTCAACCAGTTCACCACGGTGGAGTACGCACTCGGCGCAAAGATAACGGCCAGAGGCAGAGGGTGTCTCAAAGACGAGGATGTGCGCCACTGCCACATCTTTAACATGAACATAGGCTTGAACAGAGTTGGCATAGGTCTTGGTGGAACCATTAAGGTACTTGAGAATGTGAATAATACTAGCATTGACTGTGCGTTGTAACAAGGGTCCAAGAACAAGAACTGGATTGACTACCACTAGGTCCACCGCTTTCTCTTTCGCCATTTCCCATGCTGCCTGCTCTGCCACGGCCTTTCCATAGCAGTACCAGTTCTGCAAGTTCCATTTTGTACTCCACTCATTAATACATCCAACATCGAAAGAAACCCTTTAATTGTTGACCATGGTAACAGCTTTTGCTTTTCACTCTTGTTCTTATTATAGTAGCCAATTCTGACTCCGTATTTTAAAACACAATTACTTCTTCAGAAACTTTAAGAAGCATATTTACATATATACATTCCATTCGTATAGTCTTATAAATATTTCTATATTCCATATACTTGATAATGTTGTACATTACCATGTCTGACCACTTTTTTTTGGTGTGTTATCTAACCTTAGTGTTCTTGCAAAACTCGAGATCGCTCCAACAAGATTCGTCGACGACAGCATCAGGGCTTCTGTTGGGATCCATGTACACTGCTCCGATGGACGAGGTGAACACCACTCGCCGGACTTTGGCTTCAGCGGCTGCAATTATTACATTCTTTGTCCCGCTAACGGCTGGCTCCACCATTTGTTCCTATAAGGGAACTAGGACAAATTAATTATCAGATGAATACAAAGCCATCAAATCTTCACATTGGATCAGAATATTTTTTCCCCTTATCTTAGAATCACATATGCACAATGATAATAACCACCCCTTTTATCTCATCAATAAAATTTAGATTACTGATCACTGGATGTGTAGTTTCTTACTAGAGGAATGTGGCCAAAGTTCTAAAGTGTGAGGGCTTAATCTCTTACTCCTGAAAATGATATCGGTAAGATGAAGCCGACAAACAAACAAATAAAGCAATGATTGCATTAAGGAACAAGGACCATCCACCTATACTTGATGGTGATTGCAGTAAAACTAAAACATTAGCAGGGAAAAGATCGAAACTTTAGCATTTTTTTTATAAAAAGAAATCTGAAATCTGAACAATTTTTGGTTGGTAAATGACAAAAGTGTCTTGTGCGCTTTTATTTCTTCTTCTTCTTTACTTATAATTATTGCATTTTTTTTATTTTAATTGACAAAAACTTGCTCCACCATCCAAACAAAATCGAAGCAGAAACAACATACTGGATCATCAGTGACTGGGGAGGCAGTGTGAAAAACGCCATCACACCCACTAATGGCTTCCTTGAGACTCTCATAATCAAGAAGATCAACCTTGCACAGAGTTAGTCTTTCAGCAGCACCTTCAAGCTCTCTCAAATGAGCATTCTTTGGATCATCTGTAGCGATTAAACCCAACAAAGAAGTCCCTCAATATATGTATATATAAATATATAGCAGACGAAATTCACTTCCCATGAATTTAATACAATACCCCATGTCCAATCCATTTCCTTGTCTCGACATAATCCAATTATAGTAATATAAAACGAGTCTTCTGGTACAAAGTTGTTCTCTTTTTAAAGAAGAGAAGAACTAACCTGGGTTTCTCATGGTTCCCTTAACAACATAACCTCTCTCGAGAAGAAGCTTTACAATCCATGAAGCGATGAAGCCGCCGGCACCGGTGACACAGACGGTCTGGCCTTGACCGGAAAGTGATGAACTATCAGCTGGCATAGTTGTACGTATATGTACGTTCAAATATAAAGTTACTACGATGATCTTTTAGTGTTGATAGGGAGACGAGGAAAAGAAGAAAGTTAAGAGACAAAAGAGATGAACTACTCAGGTTGCAAGGTTGCATACACTTATAAGGGAAAATGACTCACCTAACCCCGGTAAATAGCATAGGAACTGGGACAAAGTCCTTACTTCCAAAACAAAGAAAAAAAGGAAGAAAAGAAAAAAAGAACCCTTCTTCCTATCAGCCTATATTGGTTCTTATATTATAAGGGGTTGAAGTTCTTGAGGGAGTGCAAAAAAGAGACAACACTAGAGACAATTTATGACAAGAAGATGTCAACTAATCTACACATGTTCACGACAATCTCTACATGTAGATGACAATACCAGGTGAGGTGATTGGTCAAGTTTGTCAATCTCTCACCAAATCCAATCTTTGATATTTTCCAAATTCCAATTACGCAATTAATCTTAATTAAATGGTAAGCGATAGAACAAATATCGGTTACAGAACAAGGAGGCAAATCCTGGTTTCGTCTCAGTTAATGCAATTTCTATTTTTGGTTTCTTGACCAACCTTTTTATGAATTTACTAGTTACTACTCCATGACTTCCTTTAAAATAAAGTAGTCTACGAGTTAATTTGCACCCAGTAAGATTGTTCTAGTGCACGTCCTCATCATTTTCTATTAGAAAATTGGAACGAAAGTCGAACTCAGGCGTAGTAAAATAATAATAATAATTTTTTGAAAATTAAGATCATTTTAGAATCCGATAATATTATTAATATATAAAATATAATAAAGCATAAATTATAATCCGTATTTTACTGTAAAGCTTGATTATCTCTTAAATATTTTTAAAATTGACTTATTTCAACCATCATAGTCGCTCAAATGTTTGACTACTAATGGTACCTACCTACATAACGTATTGAGAGAACTCTACAACTGTTGTAGAGAGGGTTAGGTAAAAAGTATTAGCTCTTTATAGCTTAAGTCTATTTATATAGAATTTAAAAATTTTAGTAATTTAATTGGAATAAGATTCTAATTTTAGTTAAATTTCAATTAGAATTATAGTTAATTATAATTAAATACCAATTAGGTCCAAATAAGATTTAATATCTCATATTAGTCTGTATTTGTTAAATTTTCCACATTTAATTGCATAGTTTATCAAACTTTACAATTAAGTCCAAATTTATTAAAAAATCTTTTCTCTCTTTAACCCTCTTTTTATGTATGACCTATTAGTTTCCTAAATATGTTAGTAATGGATATATATTATAACCCTATATCATATTTAGAATTAAATAAATTAAACTCATTTATTTCATATTTAATCATTTAATTAAACAATTTATATCTAAAGATCAAAGTTGGCATCTATTAACGCATTATGATTACCAAAATATTTAGAAATGTCAAAATAGTTTTGATTAACATTTTCATACATGTTTTTGCATATAATTAAATTCTTTTATCACACAATATTCTAATTAGATATAGAGCATAAAATTAATGTCTATGCTATTTGAGTCCAATCATAATAGTTCTTCACTATTAGTAACTAATTATATTAATAACATTTGAAAACTATTTAGAAAGGGTTATTCTATTTTGACCAAAGATTTTCCAAATTAATACTATTCCAAGATGATAGAATATTCTTCCTAATCACTTTAGAGTGATGAATCTTATATTAATCACTCAATTACCTCCATATAGTTCATGATATACTTAATGACTATCGATTGAATTTCCATCGACTACAATAGGTTATAAGTAGTATCAAAATATATCAATCCCTGTATGAGATATTTTAGAGATCTCAAGTCAAAGGATCAGTTATTCAATAATTGCAGTGAGAAATTTAATAGTCATAAAAGTAATCTAAATAAAATTTGCTTATGGGATTAATTTGACAAACTTATTCTCTAATAAGCATCCATACGTTTGTTTAAGTATCTTCATAATTTAGTCTATGAGATCGACTACTTTCTTTTTAAGGAAGAAACATAATAAGTGATAATCTTTTTAATCTCTATTAATTTCCAATTTTAGTATAACGTTGATGAAGAATAATTCATAAATAATACATAAATGTAATATGAATCTTATAATTATGATCTTATCATAATTTTATTGAAAATGAACTTTTATCTTGTAGAAATTATCATATATATCTGAATATGTACAAGATAAAAAAAGTCTTTAAATAATTATGTCACTAAATTATAACCAACTAATTGATTGTAAAACATAAGCCAATAATCTCTTGCTTATACTAAGTCAATCGCTTAAGTATCTTATACCTTATCATCATATCATAATCATGCTTTTCCTGAGAAAATGGTTTAGTGAGATAATTTTACAAGATTTTCTATAGTGAATATTTGCTTAAATCTTACAATTTTTTATCTTAAATATCATCATAATTAAGAGGAACTGCTTAAATACAAACTTAGATTTTTGATGAGATCTTAGCTCCTTTTGTTTGCTCCGTAGATCTAATGTTTTATAGTACATTACTACCTGAACAATCCAAAGAGCTATATTAAGTTTATTAAAGAACTTATTGATTCAAATAATTGTTTACACTAAATGAAAAATTGTATTATGGCTTAATTAGTAATCAATGCTACATTGGAACATTTCTAATCTCAAAACAACATTATTCTAAGTAAAATATACCTTAACTAGGATTTACTTCTAAAGTTAATATCCATATAACCTTGATCTCAAATATCAAATTATATATAAAATAATGGATATCTTAAATACTTCATAAGTATTAAATATCTCCCATACTAAACACCTTTAATAAGTTATCTATGTACTCGAACTTAGAATAGGTAAATAACTTATGTATCTATCTTTATAGGTATAATTCCTATAATTAAGTTGTTATCTTTTCATATCCAGTAAAATTTGTTCTTAAACAATAACAAATTAAACAATTAAAAATATGAATTATTTTTCTCTATTTGCAATATGTTACCTTTATATGCTCCCACTAAAAAAGACAACTATACTCTTATTATTCTTCCTGTAGACATAATAAATTCACATTCATCTCTAAAAGAACTTTTTGAATTCATTATAAAAGTGAGTTTTTAATGACTCATAGCTTTTCCACTATACATCAAATGTATCAATAAAGGTATTAGTTCTAATTGGATGTATTGTTATAAGACTTAAACATATTTAAATTTTATCTTACTATCATTAATTATCTTGAGAATCATTTTCAATAAGTTTGAACTTATTTAAATTTTTTCTCACTCCACAACCTATCTTGAGAACCATTCTCCTATAAGTGCTTATTGAAACAAACATTTTATTCAATTAGTATATAAAATTATATTCAACCTTTTGGATATCTCATAACTTTCTATTATCCAATTCAATTATAAACCTATCAGACAATATACGCTTCCACTAAGCATCACATTCCAAAATCATTTACTTAAACTCTTTTGAAGTCTTAATATTTTACATATAATATAAAATCTTGTTAGTTGATTTAAATTGGAACTACATGAGGTAAAACATTGTATTAGGTATAACTATAGAAAATAAATATTTTATCATATAATATCTTATATTGTGTTTTCTCCTTACACAAATCTATATTGTTATATAATTTAGTTGTTAAGGTATTCACTAGATAATCTCATTCCTTAAATATAACAAAAAAATATTGAATCTCATCGCATCAACCTCTTCAAAGTGGTCTATCATGCTTAATGCTCAATTTCTTCTTAGATTTAAATAATTAAAATTTTTTAAATCAAAATTTTATTTAATATGTAGACTCTATTATGTAAAGTCATTAGTAAATTTAATAAAATATAAGTATCGTTCTTTTATGAATTATTATTACATCTTATATATCATACGTATAGGATTTACCAGTTCACTACCATTATATCCTTCACCAAAGGTTGATTTTGTTAAGGGTCCAACTCCATTTTGAAGACATTTTTTATTAGTACCATCACATTTGTACTTCAAGAGAATTGATGAATTGAATTTGTTTCTAAAAGGCACACCTGTGTTGGGGTTAAACATAACTATGTCAGTGGTGGACACAGTCGTATGTGTAACTATATATATGATCGTGTATGACCCCATGACCATATATGGTTTAAATCACGAGTGTTGAGGTCAAACACGTCTATATAGAGATGGAAACGTAGGTATTTGTGGACCGTATGAGTTTTTATATCCATTTATCTCTGTAACTATCAAGTATTAAAGTGGTTTTCAGAGACATGGTTACTATACACGCTTGTGTGCCTAACCATGTCCTGTATAAAAACATTAATTTTTTATACAATGTATAAAAGGCAAAATTTATAAGCATCATTAATAGAATATAAGTAAGATGTCAAAAAAGGGGAAAAATCAAGGAGTGAGAGAGAAAAGAAGGCTTTCTTTTTTTATAATTGGTATTCTTCAACTACAAATTATATTTGGAGGTTACATGATTCGGGATCAATTTAGGAGTAGTATTGATTTGGAATATCAATTTTTATTCTACTCTAAAACCTTTTAGGATTATTTATAATTGTATTATGGTAGTGTTTCGAGTTAGGTTCAATAGCTTGGAATTTAAACTCTTGTAAGTTTGCTATTTGATTGGTGAATTTACTTGTCAATTTGGCTTATAGTTTTTCTCTATACTGTAGGGTTTTTCATGTAAAGTTGACGTTCTCTTTACTTTTCCATCATGTATATTGTTTGGGTTAATTCTTTATTGAATTAGTGTTACTTAAATTTGGTTGATTGTGTTTGTTGATCTTATGGGTGTTATTGTTTGAAGCCTAACAATTGGCAACGAAGCCTAGGTTATAGAGAGTGGTAATAGTTTTATGGTCAAATTGACATCGATCAATTACTCGATATAGAGACTCATGATGGAAGATCTTTTATATTGCAAAGATCGCTATGATCTAATTGATGTGGACGAAAATACAAAAGACAATATCCCATCTAAACTAAATAAATGACAGATAAAGTGTAGGAAAAGAAGAAGTGGAAAACCTTGGGCATTATTAGATAGTTGATTAATAACAACATATTCAACTGTATGTCCTAAGAGACCAACCCATTTGAGTTGTATAAGAAATTAGAGTCTTGAGAGAGAAAGATCAACCACAATAAGGCCTTTTTGATTAAAAGGCTTATGAATTTGAAGTTAAAGATTGAAAATTTGGTGTTTGAGAATCTAAGTGATTTTTAGGATATTATCAACAAATTGACAATCATGAAAATCATTCTTGATGATGAGCTATAAGCTTTATTCTTATTGAGTTCCTTTTCAAACAATTAGGAAACCTTGTTTGTGACCATTAACAACTTTATTATGAATAATGTGTTTTTCTTAGATGTGATCAAATAGAGTATGTTTAATGAAGAGATTAAGAGAAAGGAAATGGGTATTGATAATGTATAGGCTATTATGACAAAGAGTTAAGGAAGCAAGAGTAGAGGTCCTTAAGGGCGTGACTAGTTCAAGAACCTCTAACAAGTTTGAAGATTATTGTTCAAAATATGGGATAAGACATAAGTAGACAGAACCTGGTACCCTATACCACAATGGTGTTGCTAAGAGGATGAATAGAATTATTATGGAAAGGTTCAGTTTATGTTTAAAATGTTTAAACTATCAAAGATGTTTTGGAGTAAGGTCAGAACCAATATCTACTTAGTTAACCAAGCTCTATAAACTCCCTTAGGTTTTAATATTCTTGAGAGAATATGGATAGGGAAGACCCTTTTATTCACATATGATGATATCCAAATGCAAGGCTTTCAAAAATATGTCAAAGGATTAGAGATTGAAGTTTGATTCAAAGACTACTACTCATGTATTTGTTAAGTATGGTGACAAAGAATTTGGTTACAGGCTCTATGACCCAAAAAAATGGAAGGTTGTCAGAAGTAGAGATATAGTCTTCTATGAGCATGAAATGCATACAGATTTCATTAAAGGAGGTCAGACTGCTTCTATAGTTTATCTTATGGTACTATTAATGTTTTTCTTATCTTGACTTTAATCGATCAGCTTACAGGTCAAAGGGGCTAAGAACTTGAGCAAGCATATGATGTCACTGATCAACTACAATATAATAGTGATAAGCTAAGTGAGAGAAGATAATGTAGAAGAGGTTTATAAGTATCATAAGCTAGGGAAACAACATAATTTGGTGCTTCAAGATATCAAATATTAACTAGAGAGAAGAAGCTTTTGACTAGATATCCAATTGTGGAATATCTCCTAGTTACTATTGATAGGGAGCCAAAGAATTTTCAAAAAATGGACTCACATAAAGATAAGGACTCTTGGCTCAAAGCAACTTAAGAGGAGATGAATTCCTTGAAGAAGAATGAGACGTATGACTTAGTGAAGCCTCCTAAAGGTTAGAAGGCATTAAGAAATAAATGAGTATCTAAGATCAACGAAGATGGTGACAAGCTGGTGAAACATAAAATAAGATTAGTGATGAAGGGATATAACTAGAAGAAGGGTATCAATTTTGATGAGATTTTTTCACCTATGATTAAGGTGACATTTATTCATAGTGTATTAGGATCAACAGCCAGTTTAGATCTTAAACTTGAATAACTTAATATGGAAATTGTTTTCTTGCATGTCATATATATGAATATATTTATATGGAGCAACCAGAAGGTTCAAAGTCTAAGGGAAAGAGGACATAGTCTGCAAATTGAAGAAGATTCTTTATAGACTCAAATAGGCACCAAAGCAGTAGTATCGAAAGTTTGATTCGTCTATGATTGGTAATAACTATAAAAGAACTTTAGCTAACCTTTGAATGCATTTTAAGAAGTTTACTTGTTGTAACTTCATTATTCTTCTTCTATATGTTGGTGATATGTTAATAATGGAATAAAATGTTGGCATGATTTGTATGTTAGAGGAGGACTTGTCCAAGTCCTTTGACACGAAAGATTTGGCTCTTATGAAACATATTTTAGGCATAGAAATCATCTGTGATAAGAAGGCCAAAAAGTTGTGGTAATTATAAGAAAATTACATTGAACGGGTTTTTAAAATGTTCAATATAAAGGATGCCAAGTCAGTTAGTACACCATTAGTAGCCCATTTCAAGTTGAGCAAATGCACTTATCTTACTATTAAAAAGGAGAAAGATAATATATCCTCTATTCTATATTCCTATGTTGTTGGTTCTTTGATGTATGTCGTGGAATGTATGAGGCCAGATATCGCCAAGCTATTAGGTTAGTGACTAGATATTTTCTAATATGCAAAAATTTTATCGAGATTGTATCTTTATATAATTGTGGGTCAATTCTCAATTGAGTTTGTGTTTTGGTACTAGCAAGTGTTGAAGGTAAAACCTATCTACTTGTTTTACGCTCAAAAACTGCAAGTAAACAAGTCATGACTTGTTGTTAAAAAGAGCAAATATCGATCCCACAGGGATTGATGCCTAGATACCGCTTAATTTAGACACAAATTTGTTTAAGAAACAAAATTGTTAAATGCAAATAATCTGGAAAATTAAATTAAAATTAAAAGACTAATGTAAACAATGAACAATACCACAATTGCAGAAAATCTGAATTCAAGAATCTAAATGCTAGAGATTACTTTTTCCTTATTTTGTCTCCCTCCTATTTTATTGACTGAATTATGTCTTACCCTAGATTTTCGAATGTAATAATTATCCTCTCTCAAGGTGTAACTATTTGTCCTTAATCGAATTAATAGGAATTGATTGAACAATCTCTCAACCTACCCAATGACTTTACCGATTCAACTAGTTATTAAACTATCATATGGGTGATCAATTGACTAATCGAGATCTCTCTTCTAACTACTCAATTAACATGACGATTGCTAGTCTACAGGTCGCCAACTCTCGTTGTACAATCCTACACAAATTTCATCTCACTCACTCTCTCGATTTTTTGCAAGATGAAAATTAAGAATAATAATCAACAAAGACAATTGTATGCAATTCAATAAAATAGAAGTTTTGACAAAATAATTCAAAAGCAATCCCTAAAATGAAATCAGCCTAACATGGTCTCCATAACATCATCAACAATCAAATAAACCATTTTTACAAAGAATAGAGAAGATTAAAATGAAAGAAAATTGAATAGAAATACTCCTCTTCTTTGCCAAAATCTGGAATTTTGGTGTTGATGTGCTATTTTGCCCAATCTTGATGATGATCCTTATCTTCAATCCTTCCTTAATGCTCTAAACATGTGTTCTTCACTCAAGGACAGTGTTTTTACATGTGGGTGTCGTCCCTCTTTAAGATGGAGGCTTAATTCTCATTTTATAGTCCAAAAACCCCTCCTGCTCCTCACTACAATACGCGTCTAAGGATTGTGGAGTTCTATAGAATGGACCTCCACAATCTCATAATGCCTCAAATAGGCTATGTCAAACATATCATGGGGAGTAGTACGCAAATTCTCCATATTAACATTATAAAACACATCTAAAGCGGAAGCAATATGAGACATCCCAAAAGACGAACTCTTTTTATTAACCTCACTTACTAATGATTGAAAAATCCTATAAAGTGTGTTAATTTTAATTTTTCAATCCATTTACCATAAAAAGAAAATCTCTTTGGTTGAGCATTTGTTGCTTTCCGTTTTATTAAACACAGTCAGATATATAAATTTATGCAATAGAAAATTTTCGGCATTACAGATTAAAGAATTCGATGCATTGCGTGAGTCAAAATGTTCTTCACCTGTGAGAGTTTTCCCAATAGTAATCAACATCAAAATCAACGTAACCATCTAGAATTTTTGCATTCGATAAACTAAAAATTTCACGCATGATAGGATAATAAAATTTAAAAACATTTCCAGCTAACCTAAACCAAAACACATCCATTTTGTAGTTTTACCAAACTGTTGTGAAAAACTCTAAGGTTATAGTGGCATAAATAGGTATATCGCATCGAACAAACCTATTCCACCTTATGTTTGCAGCTAGTTGCTTAAGTTGTCATCTCACTCCTATGTTCTCTAGCACTTCGATATCCAAATACCTAGGAGTGACTTTTCCCCTATTCCTAAAGTCACAAAATCTCGTACCTTCTTCTTTTGAAAAAATCAGAAATGGGGCCCAATAGGTTACTGCTAAGTTGGGCTTACCTTCACCGAAAACTTGAAGTTGGAGTTCGTCAATCGGTTTCCTAGCCATCATCTTCTTTGGTGGTGCCATTGCAAGAAGAAAATATGCAAAAAATAAGAGAGAGAGTGAAATTCAGATTTAAGAGAGAGAGAGTAAAATCTTACCCAAATCCTTGTGTTTTTGAATGATTAATGCATTAAAAGATGAAAGGAATGTAAGAATAATGAAAGAGTTGAAGAAAAATACCAAGAATCTAGAGGAAAATTGAAGAGTGTTAGAGAGTGGGAGGAGAGAATTTCATGGGTTAGAGAGAGAG
>JANQAP020000007.1:6269822-6288485 GCA_026874005.2 Erythroxylum coriaceum
TGAAAATTTGCGCTAATTGAAAATGATGATGAATGAATGTGGGGCCAATTTGAGTATGTATTCCGCATGTTATGTTATATAAAATAAATTTATACCGACTTTTGAATGATTGAGTGCATTAGCACGCTACCCTCGTGGGGCACGGACTCGGATATCATCAACAATGTCAGGTTTGGGTCTTACGAGAGTGGGGTGCTACAACACTTCATCATCGTGCCCTCATGCTATACTTGCAATTTTCCTTAACCACCAAAATCTCCATGACTATATTGACAAATGGTATAGTAAAGAGAGGTATTTGCCATCATATAAGTATTGTAACATCCCATTTTCCCATGCTAAGGGTTAGAACCCTAGAATATTATACATGAGAGACATTAATAAGGAAACTGCAATTCATGCTCATGCATAATATAACATACATACACGTGAATTTGATTATCGCACGCATTGTAATGACTATTCATACACTCATTTGACATTTTTCGGGTATAATTTATTTACAGATGTGATTATGTCCTATATTTGTGTTGTTAATGAATAATAAATGATATGTTTTGATTTGCGATGGTTGATGAAACTTAAGTATGAGTTGTCTTATTGATAATATTGAGATAAGAATGAAGAGGAAAATGAAGTAGAAATGATTATTTTGGCATAAGATGTCTTGAGTATAATGTGGAGGAAGTTAGAATGCATATATGATAAGATTAAGTGAATGATGATGAATCAAATAAGTAGGGTTTTGTGGTTTTTAATGCAAATAATATGGTAGTTGAATTAGTATTTAATTAAGTTTCATAAATGGATGTGAATACTGGAAAATTTGGTATGGAAATGGTGTTAGCCTATATGTTGAATTCGTTAGAATGGAGGAAGAAAATGTAGAGCACGATCGTGGGTCTCACATTATTAATTGTTTGCTTTAAATTATGTATTGAGTTATTATGTGAGGTGAATGTGTGGATTCTGGACATTAAATGTCGGAGTCATTTGATACATGAATAATATATTGGAAATGCTCATTGTATGTTAATTTGATAGAATATGTGATACTCAACTTAATTGTTGAACACCAGACTAAGGTCTGATGGTGAATGTGAATGTGAATGTGAATGTGAATACGAAAAATTGAGCACAAGTGAATGATTGAATACATATGATGCATTTGTCTACATGAATGCATGATAACATAAAGGTAGTTATGATCAAAGTTGTCAATGAAAAAGAGCTTAGAGCTTTTAATGTGGTAAGAGCCTCTGGCTCACTATATATAATAAGCCCTGTATCCCCAACAAAAAAGGGACAATTATTAATGAGCCTGGTATTCTCAATAGATACAGGACAGTGAAAAATGCACTCGGTCACAACAAAGTAATAAACGAAAGTGAGTCTTATGAGCATTGCATATACAATTTAATATGCATTATATGAATGATTGAATTCAATTGTATGAACCATTATGAATGTAAAAGGTGAATAAGTGAGCAAAGTGTTATGTGGTGCTATTTGATAATTGGTGAAATATATGATGACATGAATTGTTTGTGAACTTGAAACATGAATTGTATGTGTTATGTGTTATGAGTGAGCCGTCGATGATGAGTAGCTCACTGAGTTCGCAAAACTCATCAAAATTGCAACGTTGACTTTTCAGGTACAAGAGAGTGGACTTAGCTTCTAAGACAACTTACAAGAGATCTAGTACTGCTTTTGGATAGAAGAAATGGCTTAAAGGTCAGTCAACTGAGACTGAAGGATTTTAGATAGAATTTTGTATAGTTTCTCATTTATGTAGCATGTAGCATATTTTGTAAACAGAGTTATAGACTGATAGGTCTTTGATACTGTATATAAGGATGATGTATGTAATGCTACAAAGTATATTCAGTTTTATGAAATGAAAATAAGGAATTAGGTTTTTAGATATCATGATATTTATGTTTTAAATTATGATGTCATGAGATAAGTGATGTGATTGCTCTAGCGCACTGCTTCCACCGGGCATGTGCTCAAATATCTTATGGACGTACGGGCATAAATGCCTGATGGGAGTAGGGTGCTACAAGTATTCCCTCGAGCCACCAGATGTACAAAGATTTTGGCTCCTATGTGAAGTTATTGAGCCACCTAAAATAAGTAGAACGTCTAGTCAGCCTAAAAAAAAGAAAAAGAGAAATTTGAGTAAAATAAAGCAGGAAAGTGACTAGCATGGAAGAAGAATGATGATGGTGTCATTCGAGCTTTAAAATTTACAAGCCCTCAAATAATGCAAGCGCATGGGTCACAACCGTAGTATAAGAGGTATCGATCCTAAAAGGAGGGGGCTAATCTAATCCTAAAATATAAGGCCAACAATATATGAAACTAAAAACAAACAATGCAACGAGAATAAATATGAGAATTGAATTCAACCAAATAAATTAAAAATTAAACACGAAGGAATTAACAATTGAGCAATAAGCACGCACAATGGAAATCAACCAAAGAGTTTACTAAGTTATAAGAAAGGGGATTTTACTTATCATTAATGATAGCCTAGTCGATTATATGTCAATGGAGTGTCGGTTCTAGACTGTCTTAGGACTAATTAATCTCTCTCGAGTTATAACGATCAAACCCTAAATTATAAACCCTAATTAGATTATGGAATTTGCAATCTCTCAATTCACAAACTATCTAAAACCTAATTAGATCTTAAGCACTCTAATAAACTATTGGAACATTACACGGGATATCTCTTCGTATAATTACCAATATGATTTGTCACTGTTTTTATTAAATCTCCTAACTCTCATTAATCCAATTTAATCATTTTTTATTTAGTTCACTCTCTCAGTTTGTTACGGAATTATGCAAGAACGTAATCAAATCATAACATTCATCCAAATAACACAATCGACTAGATTATCAATAAATCAAAATAAAGTCCCAAAGGAAAGTTAGAACGTCATCATCATTCTACTATCTATCATTATGCAATCCATCCCAAATTTATATATGAATAAAATTGAAATGAAAAGGAAATAGACACTTATAATGGATCATCTGGGAAGGCAGCAATGTTGAAAAACCTCATGATCTACGAAACATGTCGAGACCACTTCTTCTTCCTTCCTCTTACTCTTCCTTTTCTTCTTCCTCTCTTTAGGGTTTTCAATAGTGGCTACTAGAAAGCTCTTTTTTCTCTGCCTCTTTATGATCTTTTTACACTCTTTTATGGTTTGGGTAACTCTAGGTTTTCTGTGGTTTAAAAGGTTCAAAAGATCCCTCGAAACATGAAGTTCATGAGCATCTATGCATCTGTCTGATGCAGGCCACGACCACGGCTCACATCTGAGCCTTCTGTCCTGGAGCTTTTGTCTCGTGGGCCTATGTTATGGCCCAGATTCCCTCCAAAACTCCTCCGTTCTTTAATATTGACCCTGAAACACTAACAAACACATTAAGGTACCTCAAAAACATAATACTTAAGCTCAAAGACTTGTACTATCCCACAAAACACTTAAAACACAAATAAATCACAAACTAACACAATTTTAACCTAAACACATGCCAAGTGATCGAATTAACAGCTAAACACATATCAAACTATGCCCTAAAACATGATGCAATTTACACTTATCACATCCCCACACTTAAAAGTTTGCTTGTTCTCAAACAAATAAAAAAAACAACACAAAATCACAAAGCACATAATGAAATAATGAGACAATGGCTTTAACTTCATGAAACAAATTTAATTCTAAACACAATCATTTAAGTTATTCCAAATTGTTAACACACAAAATTCACATCTAGGGGCTTTGGACTAAATATACACATTAATCAAGACCCAAATGTCAAATTTATTCACCCTTTTCAATTGTACAAATACATTAATAATTATTTAGTCATTCAAACTTTGTAACTAATCTAAAGTACGTTTTCATGAAAAGTTAAGCTACTTACAAGTTCGGTAGGTTGTTTTTAGAAAACAATTCTTTTATTACATTTTGTGGATATGGACCTAGTCTTTTTACACGAAGTTAAAAATTGGTGATGAATGTTGATCCGATTACTCGATTAAGTCATGTTTTTATTAAGTTGCTTGGTTGGAATGTCATTATAGCCTTTTAACATGAAGGCACGCATTTGTGATGCGTGTCGATCTAGTTACTCGGCTACATCACGTTCTCAATTAGCTACTAGCTTTATTTATAACCCGAAGGCTAGCAGAATTGTCATTTATTTAAAATTTACAAACACACATTTTTTTAATTAATGCCTACCTTATTGCTTTAGCTACTCGTTTTTATGAAAAAATACTAGCTAAGCTACTTAGTCAAAAGACCTAAAATTATAAATGAATGTGACAACTTATAGGGTGATAAACTAACACTAAATCCTAATTAACTTGCGTATTTTAGACACAGAACCTATATAACTAATTTCGCGAGCTAATGACCCTTCACAACCTAACAGATTATGTTCAAAATTAAATCAATTTCATTCCATCTAAGCATCGATACATGCACACAATTCATAATATGTAACCTAAACACACTAAGATAACAATATGCAAAATTCACACTCAAAGCAAAACACATAACCCTCCCCACATTTTAACAACACATTGTCCTCAATGTGAGAAGTAGACAAACGAACACATATGGAAGAAAGTAACATAAAATAAAATAAAATTAAAAATAAAGACTAAAATTAAAAGAAAATGGTTAGAAACAAAACCTTACGATGATGGAGGCGAGGATGGTGTCGGAGATGGCAGTTGTACTCCTTGAGCCTCAAAGTATCAATAGATCTGACGTATATCTCGGCTCTAACGTCGTTATGTGTGGGTTATCTCCTTCATCCTTCTAGAGTTTTCCATAAGTGTGTCAGTAATTGCTTTAGTGTTAGCGGAGATTGTATCAAGCACTTTCTTCTAACCAGGTTCTTCTGTGTCTTCTGCCTCTTCGGACTCCTTGCTAGTCGAGTAATCTTCTGCCTACTGATGTGGCACTGTGCTAAAACTCGCTTGACTAGCCTCATCTTCACTTGAGATTTTTGAATGATATCCCAGAGTTCCATGTTATAGGACTTTAGGATTTCAACATGCCACAAGTGATGGTGATTTAGAAAATCAAGGTAGTGGGTAATTAAACCACGGCAATCCACATCGTAGTAATCAACAATGGCAGAAACCAAGTAACCTATACCCAAATTATTGCTCCGCGTATGTAGAGTCGCAATAATAGCGTTCAGCACATATGTGGAGGTGCACATTGGGATGCTGTGATCCATGCGCCATAATAAAAAAAGTTCCCTCATTAAGAATTTATTAGTTTCTGATTTGTTAAAGACCATTTGACACATGAATTTATATAACAACAAGTGCTTATGGCTTTGTACAATGTTGTTGTGGGCATTCTTGGCATCAAACTACTCCAGCCCAATGAGCTCATTGCAATAATGGGAAACACGAAAGTCATCGTGCTGATCTATAATAGAAGATTCAGGGAAATTGCAAATATCATATATAATTTCAAGGTTCAGCTCATAAGGTTGTCCCCATATCCTAAACGACATTTCCTTAGGGTTATTGGTTTTGAACTGAAGGGAAGTAAAGAATTCATGGGTGAGATCATAGTAGACAGGATGTTGGAAGTGTATAAACTTGTTCCATTGAATTCTTTCTGCTAAATTCTCGACCCTATTTCGTAATTCTAGCCTATCAAGTGTAGCAAAATCAAAGTACTTCGAGACTACTATCTGTTTAACATTAAAGGTTTAGAATCAAATACCTTCGTTTTCTATGTAGATTGGGAAAGGTGCTCTGAAATTCACCGCCTTATTCCTTCGCCCACGACTCGAGACCTGATTTTTTCCCAATGATTGGTTAGGCTTTGCTAGCTGCTTAATGCGTGGCATGATGGATTGCAAGTGGGTGGAAGTTGGAAGAGATTGGAAGTTTGAAGGTTGGTTAGAGAGAAGGGATAGTGGTTGGAGGTTCTAAACTTAGAGAGATAAAGTTAAAATGAAAGTGAATGAAAAAATGAGGTTAGAAATGAATATATAGGTGTGGGGAGGGTAATTTTAAAAAGAATACTGAAAAATTCATTCCTATCATACCTTGCCACAGGCCACGATCATGGCCTACAATAATTTCACCAATTCTTATTTTTTTCATCTTTCATTCTCATACACATCCCCTAAGATCCTTACCTAACTTCTTCTTAACACTATCACCTTATTACACTTTCCTTCCTGATTAACTTTATCAAAATTAATGCTCCACTCTTCCACGATATTTATTTGGAGCCTAGAATAGCCTAACTACAGAATTCAGACTATCTAAAATCAAAGAAATAACTGATAATTTAAAAACCATGGGTTGCATCCTTTGCAGTGCTTCTTTTAACATCATTAGCTTGACCTTTTATCATTGAAAACTCAACTGAGACTAATTATAAGTGGCTTGCTTTTGTTCTTTTCATTCAACAACAGTTTTGTAGCCTGTAAGTAAGCTACAAATTACAAAATGATCAGAAAGACAATATTGATAAAATTATGAAAACCAATTAAACTAAGTAATGTTTTTTCTCCGAGCGAACTGTTAACAAAATAAGGAATAACAAAACTTCCTGAATCTTCCATAGAATCCAGTAGTTTGCCCGGTAAGAGGGTGAGTTGTTCTCTTCATGGTTTTTCCTCATTCGTCTTCATCTCCTCTTCTTCTTTGGCTTCTTGAACAAATACTTCCATAACTTCTTCAAACTTGATGTCCATTTTCAACTATCTTCGTCCTCTCATTCCTTCAAAGATTCAAGCACATCAATTTTTCTAAATAAGTTGCCCTCCTCCAGATTCTTTAATACATCATTCATGTTGAATGTTACTTGATCATCACTAATTTGAATGATGAGGTTCTCTTCATGGACATCTACCCCAGTTTTTTCAATGTTCAAGTATGGTATACCAAGATATAGGGATCATTCTTTTCTTCATCCTCTTTCTTCATCTCTTAGTCTTCTACAAGATAGGGTTCAACTTAATTTCCCATTGGTTTTTCTTGCTCTTCCCCACTTCTAAGTATGATAGCCTTATATTGCTCTCGTTGATGTAATTCTATATTGCTCAAAGAGTTTTCCACACTTCTCTCACAAAATTCACGAGAAAGCGATCTCACTTGAATCTCCAGGTTGTGAATAAAAGAGGCATGATTTTCCATTACTTGATCAAATTGCTCTTCCAGTCCCTTCTAGGTCTCTTCCATGTCTGTTAACTTATCCATGATTTTTTCAATTTGGAATCCCATGAACTGGACTCATCTTGCTAAAATCCTATTAGGTCTTGGTGTCCCATGTGAGTACTTACATTGTTAGACCAATAGAAATTTTGGTGGTTTTGCCACCCCAAAGTGTATGTATTCATATAAAGATGTGATTTCAAGTGTACATATTCATATAAGGATGATGATTTCCTAGCTAAATTGGGACTCATTGAAATCCGTAAGAGTCCTTTGCACCCTATAATATATATCCTCTATGATCATTCATTTTATCTCTTTTTGATATCTAATTTTTTGGATTCTTCATAACTGCCTTCAATGTTTTTTTGAATTTTCGCCCAAACTTCCTACACACTTGTTTTTAACACAAAAGATGGTGTAAAAGCCTTAGATTACAATAATTAAACTAATTTACACCTCCCCGACAACAGCACAAAAACTCGATCATGTCATTCAAGCTTTAAAATTTATAAGCCCTCAAATACTGTAAGAGGTGTCGATCCTACGGGGGGGGGGCTAATCTAATCCTAAATCTAAGGCTAACAATATATGAAACTCAAAATAAACAATGCATTGAGAATAAATACGAGAATTGAATTCAACTAAATAAATTAGAAATTAAACACGAAGGAATTAACAATTAAGCAATAAGCATGCACAATGGAAATCAACCAAAGAGTTTACCTAGTTATGACAAAGGGGATTTTACTTATCATTAATGCTAGCCTAGCCGATTATGTGTCAATGAAGTGTCGATTCTAGACTGTCCTAGGGGTGATGACTCTCTCTCCAATTATAACCATTAAACCCTAATCAGATTATGGAATTTGCAATCTCTCAATTCACAAATTATCGAAAACCTAATTAGATCTGAAGCACTCTAATAAATTATTGAAACATCATACTGGATCTCTCTCTACACAATTACCAATATGATTTGTCATGGTTTCTATTTAATTGCCTAACTCTCATTAATCCGATTCATTTTTCATTTAGTTCACCCTCTCAGTTTATTACCAAATTATGCAAAAACATAATCAAATCATAACATTCATCCAACTAACACTATCGACTAGATTATCATTAAATAAAAATAAAATCCCAAAGGAAAGTTAGAATATCATCATCATTCTACTATCTATCATCATACAATTCATCCCAACTTTATACATGAATAAAATTGAAACAAAAAGGAAATAGACTCTTAAAATGGACGATCTGGGAAGGCAACAGTGTTGGAAAATCTCCTAATCTAGGAAGCACGTCGAGACTGTTTCTTTTTCCTCCTCCTTCCTCTTCCTCTTCTCTTCCTCTTCCTCTTTCTCTCTTTAGGGTTTTCAACAGTAGCTCCTCGAAAACTCTCTTTTCTCTTCCTCTTTAAGTTCTTTTAATACTCTTTTATGCATTGGGTAACCCTAGTGTTTTTTCAAGGTCCAAAAGGTCTAAAAAATCTCTCGAAACATGAAATTCGTGAGCGTCCGTGCATCTGCCCGATATAGACTATGACAGTGGCTTGAGCTTCCATCATGATCGTGGGCAAAACTTGAAGTTTCTGTCATGATTGTGACCTACCTACCATGATCGTGGGCCTGTGTTGTGGCCTGGATTCCCTCTAAAACTCCTCCATTCTTCGATATTGACCCTGAAACACTAGCAAACACATCAAGGCAGTTTAAAAATATAATATTTAAACTGAAAGACTTATACTAACCCATAAAACACTTAAAACACAAATGAATCACAAACTAACACAATTTTAACCTAAACATATGCCAAGTGATCAAATTAATGGCTAAACACATATCAAACTATGCCCTAAAATATGATGCAATTTACACTTATCAAATGACTTATACCAAATGTAGACAATAAGCGCATAACCAAAGAACATACAAAAGTACAATAAATGTAGGAAATTTTTTATTAATTATGGAACTTATTTTTTAACACCATTTTGTTACTAATCAATCGATTTTTGAGAAATATATATAGGAACCAAGATAATCTAGTACAAATGTAAAGAGAAAATAATGATTGCAATCCATAAATTCATCACGTAATGCTTCAAAAAATGTTACTTGTGCTAAAAAGACCAGTGAAGATCAAGAAAACATACAAACAATTATTAGAGGAAGAGCAAAAGGAAAAGTTAGAGGCAGAGTTAGAGGAAGAGGTAGAGGTAGGACCAAGGACAGAAGGAGAAGGATGAGTGTATATAGAGTACACTTTAATGAGTCAACTAGCTCAATTGAGTACTACCTAAGTTAACTAAAATTTGGAATACATTACTATTATATTCAAATTTTATTTTAAATAACCCCGCTCATTTTCATGTTTACATAGTATGGAGATAATGTTCAAATCATGAGGCCAAATAGCTCATACAAATCCATTGTTGTAGATTGTATTACCTAAACTGAAATTGACTTTTAGCCAAAAGTATTACAATGAAATGGTGGGAATAGCATCACTTCTTTTGCCTTATGCAAAAAGAGGGATGCAAAGAGAAGAAGGCTTGGAGATTTAACCTTGAGAGGAAGTGAAGCTTTATTTTTAAACTTGTAGTGAATTTCTCTTTATGAACTTGTTCCACTTTGAACCTATTTGGAAATTGAAGTTGTAGTGAATTTGAAATTACTTGAAAATTGAAGTAGTGAAATTGCTTGTTATTATGACATATTGGAAGTTGGTGAAATGGAAGTTAGTTAAATGAGTATTAGAGTTGTTATGGTACTTATATCATTTAGGAGTTAGTTAAAATTTTAAATTTCCATTCTAGAGTAGTTATGGATATCATGCTCATTTGATTTACTAACAATGGAATTAGCAAAACAATTGAAAACAAGATGAACTACAAATATCGCTTTAAAAGATAATAATATATTTGTCCTTATAAACAAAATAAATTCTTAATCCAACAAGACAGTCCTAACAAATTACCATGAGATAACATCAAATTTTATGAAGTTCATATTCTTCAACTTTTCAATAATTATAATTGTAAAACACCACTACTATAGAGTATATGCCTGAACATTCAAAAAATATTCAAGAAAATACCCTATGAAAATGGCATGTTAAAGTAATCACATCAACTTATTATAACATCATACAGAACATAAGTAGTCATAAGATCAACTTTTCCCATTTCATTCACAAACATAACTTACACTGTAGCATTACATTTCATATTACATATATTTACATTACCAAAAATGTCTGAGAGTTTACTGCTCTTTTACAAAATGTTCTACATGAAATGAGAAACTAAATAAACACAGTCTACTAGACTCCTCAAATATCAGCTGACCGGACCTTTGAGCCATTCTTGTTTTCCAAAATTGACAGTACCAGACTTCTACTAGTTTGCCTTAGAAGCTAGCTCTCCCTCGTACCTGAAAATCAATGTTGCAATTTTGATGAGTTTGCGAACTCAGTAAGTGAACCATCATCGATGTGCTCACTCATATCAAAACACAAGGGCAATTCACATTCAAATTCATAAGAAAATCATATCATCTAAAATTAAATATTACATCACGTTTTATCATGTTTCAACAAGTATAACTCGTGTACAATATTTTGCATCACTATTTCAGAACAATCCAATAATTTATTTCAATCATCCAATAACTTACAATGTCTGGAATTATCACAATCACATAAGTAACGACTCAATAACTGAATTTTAAATAAAAAATCAATCATGGTGAGAAAACATCTAGGTTAACTAACAGTATGCTCCAGATAAGCTATTGCGTTGATGACCTGACAATGTCTGGATGCTGACATTTGACTTGTGCTTCTTCAATCATGTAATACACACATATTTTACACATTAATAAGTTGATCAATCATATAAGTATTCAATCATGCACATGTATATGTGTCATGTTCAAGACATGCTCGATTGACTTTCCCAGGTATGTATCCTTAAATCATATATCTTAACCATTCATCCATCATAACTTGGATATAACTAGTTTGCAATTAGGTTTATACCTCAAAGAAACTTGATTATTCTAAATTCATCAATCATACATTCACCAATACTTTTCTAGCATTATATAATCACACAATATCACAATTCTCATTCATTCATACCTAATACACCTTACTCATATCCTTTGGATCAAAATTGCATTCTTAAGAACACCTTTATCCCTTTAACAATTCTTAATTTCCAGATTTTTGATACATTGATATCAAATAATCCATTCTATAAGTTATAACATCAACTAACAATCTAAACTTATCAAACCTTTAACCAATTAATTAAGCATCAAACTAGGTCATTTTAAGCCTCAATCAAGTGCAAATGCACCAAGGTAATGTAACTTATCCTTAGTTGATTCAATAATCACACAAAATAAAAAATTTTATTTCCAAAGCACTGCCCATGATCATGGAGCACCTTCCCATGATCGTGGGAAGAGTGAACCGAGTGTTCACCCTTGATTTTCCTTCAATTTCTCCAGATTTTAACATATTCATACAAAATTCAAAACATCTTCTTTACAGTTCATTAAGAATACTTCAATTTCTCATCAATTTCACCTCAATCCCAACTTAAAATCATCCATACAACAACTTATAAACTATTGTTTACCAGGCACTCAAAAACAAAACATGGTTATATCTATTTTTTCATCAATATCCCAGCACACTTCATCATCAACATCATATACAATCCATCATCATAATCTTTCTATTAAAGCAAGCCATAAAGAACAACACTTTACTTACTTGTTTAGCTCAAAAGTCTCCTCAATTCATCAAGTTAAAATAGCCCTCCAAGCTTGTAAGATCATCACAAATTCAAGGTGGAATAGGTTGGGTTTTAGCAACAAGATGAATACAACAAAATATTAGAGTGGCAAAGTGTAGAATTTTGGAAAAAGCTCAAAAGTTGTGAGGGTTATGTGAGTGTAAAAAATGAGAGAAGGAAGAAGAAGATGATAGGATGTAGCAAAAATGAAAGAGAAAATGGTTATGTCTTACGTGTGGGTGTCATAGGTTGTAGGTTTATGGTAAGTGTTATGACACTTGTTATGTGAAGAACTAAGCTACATGTCTTCTACTTAATCTGCCAAATGTCATTTAAATACTTAGTCCATTTGTCACTCAATCTCTTAGCATTTTTCATTCAATCTTTAAGCCATTTGTTACCCAATTATCTAAGCCATTTGTCACAAATCTTAATGCCACGTGTCACTTATTTCTACCACCATGTGTCAACTTGTCTTACCATTTTTTCCTAGTCCAAATGTACATATTAATTCATCAATCTACCAATTGTATCAATTAATTCCAATTTACTAATTATAATTCATCAAACCAAAATTCAAGACATAAACAATACATACTAATCATTTTAAATCTTTCATACCCCGGAATATGTCAATTGAGTGCATATACTATCCTTGCAATGTGTACAAAATCAAAATTCATGTGTGTATACTAATGATATGTATGTGAAGGAAATGCATTTCATAAATTCTCAATGATAAAACTCATGTGACTCAATAGCGTAAGACTCAAACCCTCAGTATTGTTTTGGAAACTGGCTATTACAATAATTATAAAAATAAGGATGGCAATGGGCCAAGTCGGGTTAGGGCCTGGGCCCAACCTCAAGCTACTCAAGTCCTTTTTTTAAAGAAACCAAAATGAAAAATGACAACATTTTTAGCAAAATAACATTTTTTTTGCATATAAGAGTTGGGAGTCAGGCTGGGTTTATCTTGGGTAGACCAAGCCTGATGCTTGAGATTTTTCTCCATAAGAAGTCTAAGGTTTAGCCTACGGCTCAGTCAATCTGAGCCTAGCCCATTAGCCATGAGGTAGGCTAGGCTAGCCCCTTATTGCCATCCTTATTAACAATTACATATGTATGCATAAAATCATATATGTTTGGAATATGATTACAATAATGGTTGATTTAGCATCAACCAAGTAATGGTGATTTGGGGTTAGCAGCAAGCAGTTGTTAAATTAGCAGGAAACAACAGATGAATCCACGCTAATCAACAAAACCTAAATGAACTCACAGTAAGCAACAAAACCTATAATGCCTATGAAATGTAGGAGATACAGGTACCTCAATCAAATCAAGAGGTTAGAGATGGACATTGGAGAGAAACAAAAGCTTGATATTTATTGCAGAGATTTACATTTATGTAAATGTTGTAGATCGATGGTAAAGAAAAATTCTGGAAGATACAGGTGATGGAGAATTTAGCTACAGATGTCTTACTTAAAGGAATGTTGAGTTATTAACATATTGTTATTTTTTGGTAGCAAAATAACAAAATTACCTTTCTTTTCATTCATTCTAAAAAATCTAACACCATCAGGGCAAAGCGTGTTGCATAAATTGGAATTTCTTGGAAAAGTTAGGTTAAAAAAAGTTTTGAAAAGTTTAAGGTTACTTAGATAAGAAAAAACATTACATGACTTTTGTGCAACTCACACCTTAGTTAAAGGACCAATTTGTGAATTTTTCCCTTTAATAAACAACTTTACTCACACTAATTTCTCATAATAAAATATTGTTTCTATTATTTATATAACAAACTCCAATTCTTAATAAGATAAGTAGTATATACACTATTTAAGTCATCATATTGAGTAGGTAATTATTTTAACTAATAAACTAAGAATTTTTTTATACATAAATTTCACTTCTATTTCGAATAGAACTATAATAACAAACTCATTTCAATTTATACTATTAACTTAATAACCCATGCCTATAAATGAATATATAAATAAATTATACAATGAAACATTCAAAATTATTTGTAAGTGAATTTCAAAATTATTTGGTTACAAACACGTAAATGTTGATTTCTCTTTCACATTTAATGGTTCTTTAAACAATTGACACTTCAATATTTGCTCTAAAATCATTTTTGAAATGGGTAGCTACTGAACGTTAGGAGATCCTTTGATCACATTGCATGTTATTTTGCGAGGAAATTCATCTAGTGGATGTGGATTACGACATTTGTCAAGGGGGATAAAATCTATAATATATACCTGAATTAATTATTTAAAATTATTTAAAATAAATTTGACTGCAAAAGTGCATTTGAATATATTGGAATATACGTGATTTACGTGTTGTGGCTCCTTTTAACTTTTGTTCCTCCTAGAATATGATATCTACCTTTTTCAATGATGAGATATCAAAAAAGAAACTCATGTGCTCCACACTTATTTGTATATAGTGCTTATTCTTAATTTGCACATCATAAGTTAGAATTATAAGAGTAGGATTTTTACATATAGCTCATAGTTAATTAGATGGTTTAGGCCCATCAACTTAAAATCTTATTAAATCATTTTTGATCTTGAGCCAAACCATATAATAGCTTATGATATATAATTATTAATATACATATATATATATGTATGTATACGTAAGTCTTTAATAAATCGACAAAAAAAACTTGCACGCCTAAGAAAAAAATGCACTTCTCGCACAGTTGAGGGTAAGGTAAAGAAGAAATAAGATCAACGTTAGATTTATCTACTTCAATATCCTTAGCAGTTATAACATACCTTAAAACTATACCGTAATCTACCATAAAATGACATTTTTCCAAATTCAGCGTAAGGTTAGTTTCAATGCATCATTCCAAGATAATAGTAAGATTCTTAAGGCATTTATAAAAAGAAGAATGATAAACACAAAAACCATCTATGAATACATCTATGATCTTATACTCGGAACAAATGCTTACCATACATATTTGGAACATGGAGAGTGTGTTGCATAATCCAAAAGGCATCCTTTGGTAAGTGAATGTACCGAATGGGCATATGAAAGTGGTCTTTTCTTGATCTTTTGGTGCTATCGAGATCTGAAAATAACCTAAAAAGCCATCCAGAAAATAATAATAATGATAAACAGTCAATCTCTCAACCATCTAATCAATAAAGGGAAGGGAAATGGTCTTTACGAGTTACAAAATTTAATTTCCTATAGTCAATACTACTTACCACCTGGTTTGCAGTGGGAACCTGCTCACCTTTTTGATGGTCACAACAGTGATTCCAGACTTCTTTGGAACCATCTGAACATGAATTACCCACTTACTATTGAAGAATGAGTAAATAACTCCGGCATCGAGAAGCTTCAGCACTTCCTTCTTCACAACTTCCATCATTAGAGGATTCAGACTATGCTAAGCTTGCCTCATGGACTTTGCATCCTCCCCCAACAAAATGAGATGCATGCATATAGACGGGCTTATTCCTTAGGTATTTTTGATCATCCACTCGATGGCCTTCTTATACTCTTTCAACATTCGAACCAACCTTTCTTCTCGATTCAAAGTCTAGTCCACCGAAGTGATAACTGGGAGAGTTTGTTCATGCGCCAAATTGGCATACTTGAGGTGGGTAGGGAGTGGCTTCAGTTCTAATTATGGTGCCTGCACATCAGAAGGTAATAACTTTTAGTGAGATTCAAATAATTTCATAGAAGCCATCATACCTTTTTAGAGAATTCTCCAATGATTCCAAAGCAGTTGTTG
This sequence comes from Erythroxylum coriaceum, assembly GCA_026874005.2. Lineage (NCBI taxonomy): Eukaryota > Viridiplantae > Streptophyta > Magnoliopsida > Malpighiales > Erythroxylaceae > Erythroxylum > Erythroxylum coriaceum. Next base: position 6,285,636 of record JANQAP020000007.1, read on the forward strand.
TTTCCATAAGCTCTTTTCCCACCTCAACATCATTATTAGCTTCTGCTTCCATTTGCTCGGTCAAGACTATTTCTAAATGATCCTTGTAACCTAATTTAAACATTTCCTGTACTAAAGGATCAATCACATCAAAAAAGAAAACATAATAATCATCATAAGGATGTTTCATGACATCAAAAATAATAAAATGAATCACTTCTGCCATTAAATTCTATTGTAAGATTACCCTCATGAACATCTATCTTAGTTTGAGCTGTATTGAGAAACAGTCTCCCCAACAAGATAGGTATCAGGTTGTATGAAGTGTCATCATTTATAGCAACAACATAAAAATCTATAGGAAACACTAACTTATTCACTTGCACTAAAAAATCCTCAACTACACCATCAGGGTAAGCATTAATATGGTCTTCCCATTGTATGATAACACTTGTTTCTTTCAAAGGACCCAAATTCAAGGAAACATACATTGAATGAGGCATCACATTAATTGAAACTCCCAAATCCAATATAGCTCTATTAATCACAGTGTTACCAATTTTGCAAGGAATGGTAAACATACCTAGATCTTGGCATTTTGGATGCATCTTCTTTCTAAAAATTATGGACACATTCTCACCCGTCATCACTTTTTCATCACTTATCAGTTTCCTCTTATATGTATACAGTTCCTTGAGGAATTTGGTGTACCTTGATACTTGCTTAATCGCATCGAACCAGTTGACCCAGTTGGTTTTCCACATTTTATATACTTGCTTTTATCTCCTACTGGAACTATTGCAGTTGCTACTGTATGCTTTATTGAAATTGGAGACTGTTTGTAGTAAGTGTTTTGATAAGTTCACCCAGAGAATTACTTGAATTGTAAGAAAAGGTTCCTTATGCTCCTTATGGCCTTGTTTAAAATTATTGTGTTCTTTGCGACCGATTCTGGAAGTAATTATGCTACCTGTTCCCTTCATAACTTAAGTTGGGATGATCCTTCTAGCTTAGGTTATAAGTCTGTAAGTACAGGTTGTATTGATTTGGAAAGTTCCCTCTTACAGCATTCGTATACTCTATACTTCCCCTCTTGTAATGTCCAACACTCATTAGTTGGATGGCTCGTGTTCGAACATACTCCACATGCTTTTATCTGGGCCTGTCCAACTACAATCTGCCTAATAAAACATGTTAGCTCATCTAAATGATGTTCAATAGATGAAGTACTTACCTCACTTACTCGTTGAATATCATTGCGAGTGTCGAATTGTTAAGTGTTAGCGACCATCTGCTCAAGTAGAATTCTAGCAACAATGGGAGTCTTCTCATAAAATGCCCGCCACTCACTGTATCAACCAAACTCCTCTCAATCAATAGTAATCCTTCGTAGAAATACTGGATGAGAAGTTGCTTTAGAATGTTGTGGTGTGGAGGCACATAACTTCTTAAAACGCTCCCAGTACTTATAAAGAGACTCCCTATTATATTGCTCGATGCCATAAATCTCCTTCTGAATACTTGTTGTCTTTGATGCTAGAAAAATTTCTCCAATAACAGTCTCTACATATTTAACCAAGAATTCACACTCTTACCAGGTAATCAAACAACCAATCCTTTGCTACATCTTTTAATGATAACGGGAAGGTCCTCAATATGATTTGCTCATCTGTCACCCCAGGAGGCTTCATGCTCAGAAAAAACACATCGAGCTCCTTGAGATGCTTATGTGTATCCTCACCTGCAAGACCATAAAAATTGGGCAACAAATGTATTAATCCAGATTTTTAACTCAAAAGTAACATGCTCAGCAAAATTTTGAAATGTAATGCATAAAGGTCTTTACATTAAGTCTGGTGCAGCTAACTCTCCCAACGTTCTAGGATTAGCCATCGTTTCTTTATATTCAAATTTTGATTCTACTTTTGAAGTTATTTTTACTTCTCTTCGTAATCTCCACAGTGTTCTTTCGATCTCCAAATCAAGTTGCTCAACTTCTCTACGAGGTGTTAGTAATGTGCCCTAGGCCAATGGTCATATGTGACTTTTGTACTGACATTCTGACTTATTAATAATATATTATGAGGTATTCTTTTATATATGCATGTATATTATTTATGTAATGTGATTTACATTCTATGAATAGTATTAGGCTTATGTCATCAAGTATGTGACTTGATAGTAAAACCACAAGCATTATAATACTATTCTAAACTGTCCCTGGTCGATCATTATTGGTGGAACAATAATGAATTCAGGCTAGTATGTGTTTTGATTGATGATCACGTTTTACTGATCATGGATATGAGTTATGAAATTAAATACATAGATATATGTTAGAGAACATACATTGGACCGACCAACAGAGAGAACACTACATGGTTTCATGTCATTAGTGATTCTCAACATGGTCTGACTTTAGTCCTTTGACCTGAAGTCATCATGGTTCCTTACATGAGGAATTCAATGTTTTGACATTAGACTAAGTTATCTTTAACAGGATAACAAGTAGTCTTATATTGGACATTAAATGAATCACGCGGAGGGATGTGAATGATGTAGATGGGATTTGTACCTCTCTTAAATGAGAGAGGTATCATTTGGGCCTCTTGACAAGTATGACTGAAGAAATGTATAGCCGTGCTCAAATGAATTGATGAGGAGTCATCCATGTCATTTGTTATAGTCAATCAACTTAGGAATCAAGAAACTATGATTAATCATAGTTTGACATGTACCATGCCTTATGATTAATCTTAATATCGTGTCACAAGGGACTGAGTTTGTAACCATGGTTACAGGTTAAATCGAATTACCGATCCTCATTTGATTTGGGTAGTCATAATGTCTTGCTAGAGGCCGTTTATGACT
>JANQAP020000007.1:6302321-6328584 GCA_026874005.2 Erythroxylum coriaceum
ACAACATATCTTAACACCAAACTCAAAATCATAATGTAGAGAGAGATGAGACAAAATTTACCTAAACTTTCCTTTAGGGATATCTTAAAATCCTTTAAAAATTTCTCAAATCTAATGATAGATTTGAGTTCCTTGACCCCAAATTGACTTATAATACCTTGATTTGGGTTGGAGAATCAAAAGAATGGTGGAAGTTTGATGATGATCGAAATTCTTCTTCTTCTCCTCTCTTCTCCTTTCTTCTCCTTTATTGTAATTAAAAACAAAGTATTTTTAATGTTTTCTGGTGGAATGCAAGGCCACACAAGGAGAAGGGTCTATACTTTGACTCTTCTTTGACCAAACATGGTGAATTTGCCTTTTTGCCCTTAGTTTATGTGAAATTACCATTATATCCTTCAAACTTTTCCTAAATTTGCAATTAAGCCCAAGATTTGAGAATGACCAATACTTTTATTTTCATTTTGGTCCCCGGACCTTTGAACATTATATTTAAGCCCCTTAACTTTATAAAATTACATATTAGTCCTCCAAGAATTGACAGATTACATTTAAGTCCCTTAAGTTTTAATAGATTGTAAATAAGCCCTTATGTACATCAACTTTTCCAATTAAGCTTTCTAAGTGTCTAATAAATCTATAAATCATGTCTAATCACCTATAACGCATTATAACACACACTATGTCCATATCCATCCAATGGACTCGGTTTTACACACTTAGAAACTTATATGTCAGAAATCTCCAAGATTTCGCATACCGATGAACTATAAGTTCATGTAAGAGCATATAACATTATATATCACTCGCATATATACCGAAAGGATTCAAATACATTTTTGAACACATATAACACCATGTATATATCAATATACAGTAGTATCTCTAAGTACAGATCAATACAAAAGGACTCAGAAAATCATGCGTTACACAGTCTCTTCTGGGTCTTTTCTATGTTTGTTAGCTTATCTATGATTTTATCCAATTTGGAATCCCATAAACCGGACTTACATTGTTATACTAATAGAAATCTAGGTGGTTCTACCATTCCAAAGTGTACATATTCATATAAAGATTATGATTTCCCCAACTAAATTGGGGCTCGTTGAAATCTACAATAATCTTTTGCTCCCTATAATATATCATCTATGATCGTTCTTTTTATCTCTTCTTGATATCTAATTTTCTAGATTCTTCATCACTGCCTTGTATGTCTAAATCAATGTGTTTTCAATTTTTTGCCTAAACTTCCTAAACTTTTTTTTTCACAAAAGATGGTGAAAAAGCCTTAGACAACAAGAATTAAACTAATTTATCCACAAAAAGAATTAAACTAATCTACCCCTCCCAGACAACGGTGCCAAAAACTTGATTGTGTCATTCGAGCTTTAAAATTTATAAGCCCTCAAATACCACAAGTGCAGGGGTCGCAATTGTAGTATAAGAGGTGTCAATCTCATAAAGAAGGGGATAAATCTAATTCTATGTTATCTAAGGCCAACAATATATGAAGCTCAAAATAAACAATGCACAGGAAAGTAATCACGATAATTGAATTGAACCACTTAAATTAGAAATTAAAAATGAAGGAATAAAGAATTGACCAATATGCAATCACAATAGAAATCAACCTAAGGAATTTGCCAATTTATGAGAAAGGGGATTTTACTTATCATTAATTCTAACCTAGTCGATTATGCATCAATGGAGTGTCAGTTCTAGAATGTCCTAGGGCTGATGACTCTCTCTTAAGTTATAACCATTAAACCATAAATTATAAACCCTAATCAAATTATGGAAATTGCAATCTCTCAATTTACAGATTATCCAAAACCTAATTAGATCTAACACACTCTAATAAACTAATGGAACATCACACGAGAGCTCTCTCTAGGAAATTACCAATATGATTTATTACGGTTTCTATTAAATTGCCTAACTCTCATTAATCCTATTTAATCATTTTTCATTCGATTCACCCTTTCAGTGTATTACTAAATTATGAAATAACGTAATTAAATCACGAAATTCATAAAATAACACAATCAACTAAATTATCATTAAATCAAAATAAATCCCAAAGGAGAGTCTAGAACATTATCAATACTCCAAATCCTATTATCATACTATCCATCTCAATTCTATATATCAATAAAATCGAACCGAAAAAGAAATACAGCTTAGAATAGATGATGGAAGGTAGCAACATCATAAAACCTTCTGATCCGGGAAGTACGTTGAGTTAACTTCCTCTTCCTCTTCCTTCTTCTCTTTCTCTCTCTCGGTATTCTTCCTTTATGGTTTCAACGGTGGGTATTTGAAAGCTCTCTTTCTCTGCCTCTTTATGTTCTTTTTATACTCCTTTTTGTTTTGGGTAACCCTAGGGATTTCTCGAGTTCCGAACTCACATCTGAGCCTTCTATCACAATCGTGGCATGCAGACCACGATCGTGGGCTGTTCCTTGAGATTCTGTCACGATCCTTGATAAGCCACGATTGTGGCCGTTATTCGACCCAAACGTCTTCGAAACTTCTCCGTTCTTCAATGTTAACCCTGAAACACTAGCAAACACATCAAAGTACCTCAAAAACATAATAATTAAGCTCAAAAGCTTGTACTAACCCTTAAAACACTTAAAACATAAATAAATCACAAACTGACACAATTTTAACCTAAAAACATATTAAATGATTGAATTAACGGCTAAACACATATCAAACTATGCCTTAAAACACGATGCAATTTACACTTATCAATGTACAATCGAGGATTTAAGAGACATATAGTATGTGATGGTCTAATAGGATAGTCTTTCCCCACTAGATTAAATCTACATCTTGAAAATGGAAAAGAAAATGTATAGCTTATAAATGATTATCCTATTATTTTAAAGAAGCAATGTCTGATATCGATTCTTTAAAATATCATGATGCCATGAGATTTGAAATAGAATCTATATACACTAACCAAGTATGCGCTTTGGTGGATCCTCCTGATGGTATTATACTTATTGGATGCAAGTAGGATTTTAAGAGAAAAATTGGCATGGATGGTAATATACATATGTACAAAACAAGGCTAGTGGATAAAGGTTACAACGAAAATAAGGAGTTGATTTTTATTCTAAGAGGTTTCCTAATCATATTTGCAAGTTGCAAAAGTCTATTTATAGACTTAAGTAAGTTTCTTGGAGTTGTAACATCATTTTGATGAGATAATCAAAGATTTTTATTTTATTAAAAATATGAAAAAACCATGTGTCTATAAGAAGGTTAGTGGGAGTACAGTCATCGTCCTAGTGCTATATATGGATTATATATTGCTAATAGGAAATGCCATAATGATGCTCCAATTTGTAAAGATTTGGTTGTTCAAAAGCTTCTCCATGAAGGATATTGGAGAAGTAGCCTATATTATAGGAATAAAGATTTATAAAGATACATCAAAAAGATTGCTTGGCTTATCCCAATCCACGTATATAAACAAAGTGGTAAAGAGGTTTAGCATGGAGAATTCCAAGAAAGTATTCTTAGTTATGCCATATGAGATTTCTCTCTCACAAAATTTATGTCCTAAGAAACAAAAAAAGAGATAAAATGGATTATGTTTCATATGCTTTGACAATTATATCAATTATGTATGCGATGCTAAATACTATAATAGATGTCTCTCATGCTTTGAGCACAACAAGCAGGTTTCAAGTCAATCCTAGTAATGTTTATTGGATGACTGTGAAGAATATCTTAAAGTATTTGAGAAAGACTAAAAATGTTTTCTTGGTCTATATAGGAGTTAAATTGAGAGTTCAAGGATATTTGAATGCTAGTTTTCAATTCGATCCAAATGATAGTAGATTACAGTCAAGGTATATCTTCACTCTGAATAGTGGTGCAGTAAGTTGGAAGGGTTCCAATCAACTAACCATTACAGATTCCGTGACTGAGGCAGAGTACATATCAATGTCAGAGTCTACAAAAGAAACAGTTTGAGTTAAAAAAATTCATCACAAAACTTACAATGGTTTTTAGCATTATTGAACCAATAGTATTGTACTATGATAACAATTATGTCATTGTATAAGCAAAGAAACCAAGTTCTTATCAATGATCTAAACAACTACTCAAGAAGTTTCACTTGTACAGGGAGATAATGTAGTTGAAATTTTATTTATGACATTATTTTTTTAATTAATAAAGCTATCTTTATCTTTATATATTTTGTTAATTTTATTTAATGTTTTAATACTAAAGGTAAAATCTCTGAAATAATTATTGTGCAGTTGAAATTATAATGAGATCATAATTATGAGATTCAATTTGTATTTTTTGTTATTTTAAAATTCTTCCTAATTGTAGTTTCATAAAGATGAGATATTGATGAAATGGTAGAACTAGCACATGTTATGTTTCTTTCCTATAAAGAAAGCAATTGATTTCAACAATTAAAGTATGTAGATATATAAACAAACATGTGGATGCTTATTATAGAATAAGTTCATTAAACTAACCTGATTGTGACGATCCTAAATGGAGTATTACTTATGTATCTATAGATTTTCTCATTATGATGTTTGTATGAATGATTCTTAAACTTGTGATTACCAAAGTATTTCATGTAAGAATTACTATTTTTCTGTGCTGCTTATGACATATTCTTTTTAGGTTAGTTCAATCGATAGTGTAACACCCCACAACCATAGAGTATATACACGAATATCCATAGGACATTCCAGAACATACCCTATGACAATGGCATGTTAGAGCAATCACTTTCACTTATATGGAATCATACAGAATAACTCAAAACTTAAAAGCTCAACTCCTCATTTCATTTAAAAACATAATTTACACTGTAGTCATTAAAACAAATATTTACATTACCAAAACATTAGAGAGTTTACAACTTTTATACACAAGTTTTACATGACATAAGAAACTACATAAATACAGTCTACAACTCCTCAAATGTCAGCTGACCAACCTTTGAGCCATATCTTAATTTCCAAAATGTTCTTCTAGAGTGTCTTAGGAACTAAGTCTCCTCTCTCGTACCTGAAAAGCCACATTATAATTTTGATGAGTTTTGCGAACTCAGTGAGCTCACCATCATTGATGAGCTCACTCATATCATATACACAAATAGCTCACATATAACCAAGTTCACAACATCCTCATCTCAATAAGATATAATAAATGTCACACATTTCATATACTCTTTTCAGGTATAGTTTGCTCATGCATATTTCAATTAATCACATTATCAACAAATACATAAATATGGCAAATCATTTTATCATCACAATTTCATAAATGTTTTCACAATCATATATATATTTGCAAATGCATATACATATGAGACTCCACTTTCGTTGTTATTTTGTTGTAACTGAGTGCCTTTCACTATCCCATATCCCTTGTGGATATCGGGCTCTTTTCAGATACTGTCCCATACCCATTGTGGATACTGGGCTGACTAATCACGGAGCTAATGGCTCTACATGTAGAATTCTAAGCTTTAAGCTCTTTCAGACTGGCTACTCAAGTCACAACACCTTTATCTGAACATACATATTAATGTGATGCATCAAATCATAAAATATGCTATCAATAACATTTGTTCATGATGCAAAGTCAGACTCAGATGTTCATTAGACCTAAGTCGCATTCAACAATATATTGAGAATATAGATAACTTTTAAATTCATATGCAATCAGTACACTTCCAATACATTCCTAAATATCAAACTCCTTGGACTATTAATGTTTGGAATTGTCACATGCAGATCATTAACAGTTCAATAATCAGAAGTTAAATAGAAATAAATCAATCCTAGTGAGAACATCTAGGTTACTCACAGTACGCTCCAAATTATGCTATTGCTTGGATGATTTGGAAATGTTTGCATACAGTCGATCGACTTGTACGTCTAAAATCATTCAATACACACAAAATTCACATTACAAAGTTGATCAATCAAATACATATTCAGATATGCACATATATGTATGTGCCATGTTTAATGCATGTTCAATGACTTTCCCGAGTATGTTTCCTTAATCATAATTCATAATCATTCAAACTTTGTTACTTGGATATGTCTTGTTTGCACTTAGGTTTATACCTCAATTAACTTATTTAATCTAAATTCATCAATCAACCATCAAACTAGTTCGTTTCAAGCCTAAATGCATCATAGGATAGTACCTTATCATTATTTGTTTCAAACATCACTTAAAAGACAACATTTCATGTTCAAGCTTTGCCCATGATCGTGGTAGACATCGCCACGATCATGACAGAACCTTATGCATCAGGCCACGATTGTGCCATGCATTGTTTCTCCAATTCTCCATGAATTTAACTTACTTAGAAACATCATTTACACTTTCAATTTTCCAAAATTCATGCTCAATATGCAACGTTATTTAGATCTGAATTATACTCCAAATCTAACTCAAAATTATTCATTTGATAGCTCACAAATCATGGTCTTTCATGTATCAAAAATCAAAATAGAACTATCATACATTATCATACATATAGTCCTAATTCTTTCTCAATTCACAAGGACACTATATTCATATCTTTCTTTAGCATAAGTTTACCTTCTTTATACATCAAACTCTAGTTCAATTCATCCATAAATCAACCTATAATTCCATGATTTTCATACTCCAAGAACAAACATAAAAACTTCCAAATTCATTCAACGTATTTCCAACATATATCATCACCAACATCATATGCATTTCATTCCAGTTCAAGCATCATTCTTATACCATTAAGCATACCATAAAGATCAGATTGTTACTTACCTACTAAGCTTTCAATTTCACCACAACACTTCAGATTCAACTAGCCCTCCAATCATGAAAGATTCATCACAAACTTAAGGTGAAAACAGGTTGATTTTAAGCAACAGTATGAAGGTAACATTCAGCTAGTTTCTTGGCTAATTTGTAAAGGATTAAGGTGTGAATTCTAAGGTTAAGACCAGAATACAGAGAAGAGTTTGAAGCAATTTCGGTGGAGAGATAATGAAGGAAGCAGCAAAAACTTAGCTGCTGGAACTTGCCTTATCAACATACTAGGTGTCTCCAAATTACCTAGGCATGTGTCTTAAGGCATGGAATCCATCTGTTCTATAATTAAACTGCCATTAGCCTCCTTAAGATGCTGCCATTTGTCACCAATTAATTAGTCCACATATCACTCCAAGATTGGTCCATTTGTCACACAAAAAATTAACCCATTTGTCATTTAATGATTAGTCTATTTGTCACTCATTTAACTATGCCAAATGTCACACAATTATAGCTTAGTCACCCTAATTTTTTATGTATCAATTTACCCTACCACTTGGTATTTTTCCTAATCCAAATGTACATATTAATTCAACAATTTTCTAATTAATCACAATTAATTCTAAATTACCAATTGTAATCCAATCATATCAAAATTCAAGACATAACAATTCACAATTCACATCATAGTCATTTTAAAATCTTTCATACCCTGAGACATTTCAATTGAGTGCATATGCTAACTTTTAATGTGTACAAATTATAATTCGTGTGTGTATGCTAATGTTAAGCATGTATTTGCAATGCTCTTAATGCTATTACTCATTCACAATAATCTAAGGTTCTAACCCTAAACATGTTCAAAAAACTGGATATTACAGATAGTACTTGAATATAGTATGAATTATATAGAGATAGTTGAATAAGTCGATAAATGATTCGTCACCCTAAAGTAATTAGTGAAAATGTTTCACTATTCTTGATTAATAATAATTTAAGAAATCCTCTGGCTAAAGTGAATTGGCATATAAAAAAGTGTTTTCAAATATCAATTATAAATCAATTACTAATTAGCAAAAACGAAAAATAATTGAAGTGTTTTCAAATATCAATTATAAATCAATTATTAATTAGCAAGAACGAAAAATAATTGGATTTAAGAGGAATAGACATTATATCCATACTCTATATCCAATTGAAACATTGTATAACGAAAAGATTAAATTATACATAATAATCATGTATAGACACGTTGAGTTAAACCACTTTGACATTTCTAATATTTGAGTAGTCATGACATGCTAGACACCAATCTTGATCTGTGATTATAAATTATTTAATTAAAAATTAAAGATAAATTAAAAGAATTTTTAATTCGTCTAATTCTAATTATGAACGAGAATTATAATTTATAATCATTGTCAATATATTATGAAACTAATGGGTCACCTATAAAGATCAATTAAAAATAATAAAAATTAATTTAAATTAAGTTAGATTTAATTGTAAATTTTAAAAAACTTCAGGGATCAAATATGAGATATTTGATTTTATTAAAATTAAATTAAATTATAATTAGAGTTTGATTTTAATTATGGTTATGATGTTAATTTTAATAAAAGAATAAACCCTAATGCTTTTTTTATTTATAGGAAATAAGTGTGAGGGAGTTAGCATTCCTACTTCTTTCCTCTCAAAAGTTGAGTTTCTTTTTTTTTTTTTGTTACTCTATAGATACTGTTAGAGGTTAGATGCTCAGATAACTCGTGGTTGACACATTTAAAAGAGTTTATACGTGAATTCGAATCAGACATGATTCAATTACTTTTATGATTAATATTTTTAAGTTATTCAATTATTAAGATCTGATCTAGAAATCTAAACCTGTGATACTATCACTAGTGGTTTCCCAAAAGAACTTTCATAATATGTATCCCAATAATTTTCATAATAGCAACAATTGCATAATTATATATAATCCAAAACCTTAGTCTCTTTCCTTTAATCTCTAAAAGATTTTAATAACACTTTAGTATATACTAGAGGTTCTTTCAACAACTTAATTGTGATATATTTATATCCAAAATCACCTCCAATTGTAACTAGCTACAAAATCTAATCATTATAATGACTAGTTTTTAGATATAGTCAGCTAGTCTCTAAGCACCTTCGATAAGCCTCTATCATCTAGCATATCCCCTTGGCCTATTAGACTTTACCTATTATATAACTTCTTGTTCATGGATTGTAGTAGTTGAACCAAACTCTTATGTTATTTTTAAAAACACTTCAAGTCATAAACTTTCAATACTTTAAAATTTATAGAAATATCAAAACAATCTATTGTTATACATATTTGATTTAAAATCATTCAAATATTTTTTGAAGTTTGTTTGAAAATTAAGAGATATTTTTTAAAAAATCATAAATAAACTTCTTTTTGATCATATAATGATTGACCCATAATTTATTAAAATAACTAAAATAAGATTATAAGAAAAATTGCAATAATTTATTATATTATGAAATCCTTATTTCTTCTTTTTTATTTTTTTACTTTAGTTTTCTTAAAATTCTTTTGAGTTGTGTTTGTTCGTCAATTCGCACATTTTAATCATTTTTTTATTGCCAAATGGTAATCCGATTTATCTTTTGGTCACTTCACCTTTTTATTGACTTGATTGATTATATATTAATTATTTTATATTTTTATTAATTACATATTGTCAAAAAGCAATTAATATTTATTATCTTACAATTTTTTATAAGGGTTAATAATTTTTCAAGCATATAATTAAATATCTGAAAAATTAAGAATTAATTTAAAATTAGAATTTATTAGTTTTACTTTATTTAAAACTTATATTTAAATATGAATACAAATAAATACTTTGCTTAATATTTAATTCAAAATTTTATTATTTAACTGAAAATAATTTATATTCACAATATATATCCTTTATTTTAAACTTAACTATATTCAATTGTTTAATTGTCTCGACAAAATATAACTATTTATTTTAGAACTAAATTATATTCATTATATCTATAGAATATAAAATAAAAATAAATGCGACTAAGAAAATAACTCATTATATAATTAATTATATTAATTTAAATAAAATTTTAATAACGAGTTTAATTCTAGTAATTCTAAAATACAATTCTAAATGGTATAAGAGCAAATAAAAAATTTCCTTCTTTAAAAGCTATGATCATAAAAAATGGCTAACTGGAACAGGTAGCTTACAGCTACATAGCGTTTTCCCGATGTCTCTATTCTAGTACATCCTGAATATTTTAATGCTAAAACTAGCCAAAAATTGCACCACATTTCCACTGAATAATGTTTAGTCCTTAGACATGATGATAACACACGGGTTAAACAAATAGATGTCAGAGTGAAATGGTAATAACTTAAATTATCTTATTTGCAGAAGAACGATAAACGATACCATGGCTTGTTTATCCTCTTCTTCCTTGTTTTCTTTTATCTAAAGACATCACCTTGAAGGTAACTACACCAATCTTTCTGTTAAAGGTCTGAAACCAAAATTTGGCATCTGAAGCTTCATGAATTTGACAAAAAGGAAGGCGAAGATTCATCAAATGTTAACCCAGCCACCTACTTTAGGTCACGTCAAGACTAACAGGTTTGCATGTACATCAGTGTAATTATACACCAAGGTGAAAATAGGAACTTTTGTTTGTCAAAACCAGAGAGACTTAAGACACTTAACCTGTACAAACTTACAAAATTTCCTAGCCTCTCTACCAGTCTCCTGCACAAGCATTAACTTCTAATTAACTAGTTTCAGAATTTTGGCTATTGATTAGAGAACACTTATCCTTGAACCCCACGGGGTTCATTTTCTTTGAAGCTGAAGTCATCACATTCCATTGTCTCTTGTTTTATCTGATTAATGGCCAATCTGCGCATCTTCATCTTGTCTGCCGCTCTTGAATCTTTATCTGACCTAGACTTTACCCTCTTCGGCCCATGAACATGATTGCCATGAGAGTTTTGAGTTTTGAGTTTGGAGAAGCTGGCAGCTCTATTCCTACAAAGTCATCGCGCTTCAGTAGCCATAACATAATTCAAGTAGTTAAAACCATTCGCAATAATGGAGGTACAAAAACCAACCTTTTTGAGGATGCATCAGATTTTGGTTGTTTTGGTGAATTTGGCTTGAGTTTTCGTTTTCCCTTTACATTGCTAGCATGTTCAAGAACCAAAAGAAGCAAGATCATATGTACAAACTAACAGGAAGCTGGTGATAAGCTTAATGAGCAACATCTACCCTTCATGACTATATGGCAGACGAAAGGAGACATTGCAAATGAATCCAAGTACTCCAGTAAAAGGTCTCATTTTCTATGATAATATCAATTACATGTCAAAATCAAAGTGTGTGTGGGAGTGGACTTACATAGAAGATGACGCATCAGGTTTTGTAATCCCAATTTTGAAGTCCTGCATATATTAGCGGATATTTCAGCGCAGCAAGTTTTGATATAGTAAATTTTTAAACGGGAAAAGAAAAATAAAACAATGTTAAAACCAAAATGGGAAAATGCAATTTTAAACCAAAAGACATACTTCGTCCAGCAAAACGTGGCCCTCCATTAGTTCCCAATATTCTCTTTTGAGATTTAGTGTCTCTTCATCACCATCAGTATACAATACCTACATAATAATAGTTGAGAACTAGAATGAATAAGAGACAGTGCATGCATCATGCACTGCCTCAACAGAACTGGATTACCAAACGTAAAATGGGATTCAAGGCCAAAATCAAAGAAATGACTTCTCTTTATTTAACATGAAACTGACCCAGGTAGAGCCATCTCATGCTAAAATAAACTGTAAAATTTACTCAGAGACTGTACAAGCTAAGTAACACCTCATACTCCTCCCAGCCTACACTTGCCATCCAAAATAGGAAAAGAAAGAATAATTTGTTAGATGAGTTAAAAGCATCCAACCCTGTGCTTCTTCCGAATAGGATCATATGAATCAACAACTCCTTCATAATACCTGCAGAACAAGAAGGAAATGTCCAATTCAAAATTGAAAGAAGACAAATGATATAGTTCAAACACTGGCAGACAAAATCTTAGGACAGGTTAGAAGCCCATAAAGATATCTTACGTCTTGTCCAGGGGCCACCAAACCTTTATTTTACAACCAATTAATTGCTCGCCAGAAGCCTGTGCAACAGAGCCAGAATCCTGTACAATAGAACGAGAATGCAAATTTAATGAACTAAAGGAGATAGACTCAGCTTGAAGAGAGTGAGAGCAGCAATACATTAAAAAAAAATCATTTGAGAATTTGAGTCACACAAGAAAAATGTCAGCACATGCAGGCAGTGGTTTGCAAATTTTAATCACCATTGAAGTTACAACACTTCTATTCAAAATTTTCTTCTTAGAAGCAAAGAGCATCATGATCCATGCTCAATCAAGCCTGGGAAGTCAAAAAATCAGCTGATCCTTCAATTGGGAGCTCCATATCGATGAAAACCATCAATCCTCTATCAAAGTTATCGGACGCAGGAATTTCTGCCTTGATGCGGCTGAAATCCTGTTAATTTTGCGGTTGTAAGTATTTATAATTTAGTCAATGACACAGAATAAGAAACTGTATATTTAGCATTAAATTCCTAAGTTTTTGCTTTTATCTCCTATAAGTAGTTATTTTGTATGAAGTAGTCCTAAGAACACAGTGAATATTGAATCATTTGTTTCAGCTTATATAGTATCAGAGCAGGGACTTATTCTCTGACTTTAGCAAGAAAAACATTAGTTCTTTCATTATGTCAAAACCTCGGGTTCTGGATCATCAAATACTTTTCACTTGTTGCGAAGTTAAATTTTGTGAGAGTGTTGCTTTCTATTGCAGTTAATCTAAATTAAACTCTACATCAGTTAGATGTGAAAAATGCCTTCCTAAATGGAGATTTAGAAGAAGAGGTGTCTATGGAGCCTCCCCCAGGATTTAGTGAAAGGTTTGGAAAAAGGATATGCAAATTAAACAAATCTTTATATGGGCCGAAACAATCACCAAAGGGCCTAGTTTAAAAGATTCGCAAGATTTGTGAAGTCTCAAGGTTTCTTATAGGGACAGTCTGATCATACTATATTCATAAAAACTTCTGCAAAAGGAAGGACAAAAACTCTAATTGTGTATGTAGACGACGTTATCCTAACTGGCAATGATTTTGAGGAAATTGAAATTCTTAAAAAGAATCTCTCAAAGGAGTTTGAAATCAAAGACCTGGGTTATCTTAGATACTTCCTAGGGATAGAAATTGCTAGATCTAAGAAGGGCATAGTAGTCACCCAACAAAAGTAAATCCTGGACCTTCTAGAAGAAATTGGGATAAGTAGATGCAAACCATCAGATATTCCTATAAAATTCAACTCAAAGTTGGATGAAGTTAAGGAAGGAGTTCCAGTAGATACAGGTTGATATCAACGACTGGTAGGAAAGTTAAGCTCTTTATCTCACACCAGACCAAATATTTCCTTTCGTGTCAGTGTAGTAAGTTAGTTTATGCATACTCCCTATGAAGAACACTTAGGAGCAGTGTACAGAATCTTAAGATACTTACAGGGGACTCCAAGGAAAGGATTATTCTTTAAGAAAAGTGATCAAAGGAGAGTTGAAGTCTACACTGATGCAGACTAGGCAGGGTCTCTTACAGACAGAAGATCAACTTTTGGGTATTGCACATATTTATGGGGAAATATATTAACCTGGAAGAGTAAAAAACAAAGTGTGGTTGTTAGAAGTAATGCGGAGGCAAAATATAGGGCAATGACTCAAAGAATTTGTGAAATAATTTGGCTTAAAAGAGTAATGGAAAAACCTAAGAAACCAGTGGAGCACCCAATGAAGTTGTTTTGTGGCAACAAAGCAACTATCAGTATTGCCAACAATCCAGTTCAACATGATTAAACGAAGCATGTGGAGATTGACAGACATTTTATAAAATAAAAACTTGAAAGTGGACTCATTTGCATACCATTTGTACCTTCAACACAAGAAGTTGCTGATGTCTTCACCAAAGGGCTACTAAGACAAAAATTTAAGTTCTTTGTAAGCAAGTTGGGAATGATCAATATCTATGCACCAACTCAAGGAAGAGTGTTGATATTATAAAAGTAACCAGCTATTAGCTAATTCTCTATACATAATTAATTGATATTCTATTAATTTGTAGAGATTTTGTCACTTAGAGAATAAATAGATTCTTCCTAACTTACAGAGGTAATTAAGGTTGTAGTATCCATATATTCCTTGTACTATTCACAAAAAGATTAAGGAAAAATTACTGTCTTCTTTCTTCAGGTTCACATAATTTGAGGGAGTTTTAACTTTTAAAGAATTGTTGAACATGTTTTCTTATGAGTTGACATGTAATTTAGTTTTTGGAGCACCTTATGAACGCGAGTCATTGATGCCCAATTTCTTTGCAATATTAAAAAGTGTTTCATTTCACTCTAGGCTGTTGAATATTCTTCTAGATGCCCTTCCAAAACGTGCCGTCATGGTGAATCAAAGCTCTGATACCAAATTGATGTAGGACAAATAGAAGAAGTACTAACAAGTAGCTAGAATCGCGAAATTAGGAGATATGGTTGATATTAGGCTGCCGGAATTTCAAGTTTCAGTGCTGGATTTCAGGTAAGAATGTTGAACTTTCAGATTTGGTATAGTTGGGCTTTTAGGATTTGATTGCTGGAAATTTAGGCTTAAAAGTTCGTGATTTAATATGGCTGAAGGTTTAAGAGGTTAGAATTAAGGTTAGGTTGCTAAAATTTAGTAACATAAAGAATGAATAGTGGGAAACCAAGAATCACTCTTAAGGTCTAAGAATCCCTCTTAGAAGAAAACATCACATTTTTTAGTTAAATACTCAAGTTTGAAAAAAAAAATTCAGACTTGTTAATCTTAAAGGGCTGAGTATACACATATTTATAGAGAAATTATTAGAACCCTTATTCAAGTAGGAAAGGGTTCCTAACAAATTAAATCCTATTCTAACAAAAATCCTATAGACTTAAGTTCTAAACAACTAGGTTAACATATCTAAAAATAGAATAACATATTTAACTCACTACTATGTCTTATCTAATAAGGAATCCTAACATAATCTAAATTTAAGTCCTTATCTTTATTGTCAACTCAATTCTTAATCCTCATCCCACCAAATTAAGGCTTTTGGTTGACTAATTTTTTTCTTTTTTATTTCTTCTATAGACTTTAAGCTCTTTTGCATGACACCATCACTTAAGATTATCCCTTTTTGATAAGTGGAGCAGATTTAGTGCTTGGAATTAAGTGGCTTGCTTCTTTAAATACAGTGTAGGCCAACTAGAATGAGATGTTTCTAATTTTTAATCTTAATGGGAAGCGATATAAGCTCCAAAGGGTAACACAAAAGTCAGATGTGGAGGTAAACTTCAATATCTCTCAAAAGAAGCCAAATTTCCTAGTAATCCTCCTCCTAAATTCAAAATTTGCTGCAAAATTTTAAAATGATTTTTGAAGGATATCCTTCCACCTTTATCACCACCACCACAGTCACTCCATTCCTCTACTTCCCAATTTAAAACCACCAAAGATCTGTCCATATCGTTATCCTTCCTTTCAAAAATCTGAAATTGAGAAGCAAGAATCAGAGTAAGCTTAAATCAGGTATTATTAGAACAAGCACCAGCTTTTTTGCGAGTCCCATTCTCCTTGCTAAAAAGAAAGACAACACCTAGCGTATGTGTATCTATTATAGAAGCCTAAACCAAATCAACATTCCAGACAAATACCCAGTCCCAAACATCAACAAGCTTCTTGACAAATTACATGGTGCCTCTTTCTTCTCAAAGTTGATTTACATTCAAGTTACCACCAAATATGCGTCAACCTTGCAGACATCCACAAAACTACTTTTCGCACCGATTCAAGCCATTATGAATTCACTGTGGTGCCCTTTGGCCTCACCACTGCTCCATCGACCTTCCAATCAGCAATGAATGATCTATTCTGACCATCTTTGCAAAAATTTATTCTCGTATTCTTTGAGGACATCTTGGTATACAGCCCATCTTTCAACTAACATCTTAATCATCTACACCTTATCCTTCAACTTCTCCAAGATAACCACGCCTATGCCAAGGCATCTAATGTTTATTTAGTCAGACCAAATTTTCTTTTTTTGGGCATGTGGTTTCAACCAAAGAAGTTGCTGTTGATCAAGATACGATTCAGGCAGTTTTGGGGTGGTTGATACCAACTACCGGATTTTTGCGGTAGTCGGTATCAATTTTTTTGGGATTAACAAGCTACTACCACACGTTTGTGTGGAGTTGTAGAATGATAGCCCAACCACTTATTGATCTCACTAAGAAGAATACTTTTAACTGGTCTCCTACAGCAAAGAAGGCTTTCCAACAACTCAAGCTATCTTGATTGTTTATGTAATGTCATGAAGTGCTAATAGCATGGAATTGAAAGGTTTGAAGAAAAGCTTGTTGCATATTTTGAGATGAAAGACCTTGAAATTTTATTTTTTTTTTGTAATAGAGTTTGCTAGATCCAAGGAGGGATATCTTTGTCACTCAATGCAAGTATACACTTGACTTGCTTCATGAAACAGGATAGCTTGGATGCTAAGGTGTTGAAACACCAGTTGAGCCTAACCTAAACCTTCAGCATTTAAAAAAGGAAGGTGTGATGAATATATATCAGTTTCAAAGATTGGTTGGAAGATTGATCTACTTATCTATATAAGTCTAGAAATAGCATTTGCACTAAGCAAAGTTAGTCAATTTTTGCATTCACCATGAAAAGAACACTTTGAAGCAGCATACAAGATACTGAGGTACCTAAAGGAAACCCCTGGTAAAGGTCTGTTCCAGAAAACAAGGACATCTTCAAATAAAAATATATACAACTGCAGATTGGGCTGGAAGCATAATTGACTGAAAGTCTACTTCAAGTTATTGTGCCTTTGTTGGAGGAAATTTTGTGACTTGACAACTGCAGATTGGGCTGGAAGCATAATTGACTGAAAGTCTACTTCAAGTTATTGTGCCTTTGTTGGAGGAAATTTTGTGACTTGAAGGTTTAAAACATAGACATAGTAGCTAGAAATAGTGCTGAAACGGAATTTACATCTTTGGATAACGAAATTTGTGAAGCTAAGCAGAATAAGAGATTATTGGAAGATTAAAAAATTTCAATTATGTCACCAATCAAAGCGCATTGTGACAACAAGGCAGCAATCGCAATTACATACAATCTTGTTCTTCATGATGGAACTAAACATAAGGAAGTTGACAAGCACTTTATCAAGGACAAAACTTGAGAAGGGACTGATTTCTATGATTTATATACATATTGCTGAACAAATAGCTTTTCACAAAGGGACTTAACAAGAAACAGTTCAACTACCTAATTAGCAAGCTGGCCATGGAAGACATATGCAAGCCAGCTTGAAGGGGAATATTGGAAGCAGGAATTTTTGCCTTGATGTGGCTGAAATCCTGTTGATTTTACGGCCGTAAGTATTTAGATTTTAGTCAATGATACAAAATAGTCAACTGTATATTTAAAAATTTAGAGATTATTAAGTTCCTAGGTTTATGTCTTATATCTCCCATAACTAGCACTGTTTTATATAGTTTTAAGAACATAGTGAATAACTGAATCAATAGTTTCAGCTTATAGAAGTGCTTTGGTCAATAGTTCACAAAGAAAAGCTTTTCAAGGAAAGGCAAAGATCAAATGTCTAACAAAGACGTCAAAATTCTTTGACTAAAAGAAACTAGCACCTCACAGAATTGTCAATAAATAAAATCAAAGGATTGATACCATTTCCTTCCTTGGAGTACGCTTCCTCCTAACTAGAGTTTTGGGGGTTTCATCAGGTAGATTCCCATCTCTATTTGATAATTTAGTTATCTGCACAGTGATAAAAGGAAGAAAAAAAAATATGTGCCCAACAAAACTTGGAGCTCTTGATTTTGAGAAACATGCGTCACAAGGATGCCTATAATGTTTATATGTACCTTATCAAGTGTCTCAGCAGTATCCCCGTGAGAAGTATCATTCACATACATCCTAGTTGTGTTACGTCTTTGGACAGACAAGCTGCCTTTATTCATGCTCTTTACCTGTACGTCAACTGAGTCATCTAATGGTTTTTCCTCTTCAGACTTCACCACTGGTGCTATATGCCCTGGGGTCAGAGAAATCCGCTCAACATTCTTGGCAGAATCTCCTGCTTCCCTTGAGATCTTTCTTCGTTTCACCTCAGTTCTTTCTTTAAATTGCTTTCCTAGAATAACATTACCAGATTTTGGAGATTTCTCCCCACCCAGAGAACTCAATATCTCACCTGTTGATAAAGACATGGAATCAGGTTCATTCACAAATTTCCCCTTTCTTTTCCGACCTCTTATTGAAAGAATTTCCTCCAGAGGGCTTTGTTTTGGCAATGATGATGAAGCACCAATTACACTAGTTTTTGGTCTAACACTGGCAGGTTCTGCGCCACTCATATGCAGGGATGAAAGAGCTGCCTTCTTGAGAACCAGATTTCCAGAAGGTGAAGTGGAGTGAATTTTTCCTTTATGAGGTATTTTATAATTTTTCCTTCCTGAGCGAACCCAAGAATGATCATAGCCCTCTTCTGGATTCATCAAAGAATTAGGTTTTCTTCCCCTCTTCTTTGCAGAAGTCTGTGGCTTTAATCCCAGCTTCACTACAGGTTCAGCATAGCCACCTCCTTCAGTAATAAAATCTTGGGCAAGAGAACCACGCTTCAGCATGCTTGAAGAATTATCATTGGCAAAGGTTTTAACCTTTCCTGTTGAGGCAGTTACCACTCTTCCTGTTGAATTGGAAATTCCATCTACAGCTTGAAAATTTTCTCCAAGACGGGTATCATCTGGTGATGAGCCTTTAATCATCTGACCAACAGAGATTTGCATTTGACAAAGATGATTTAGTCAAACCTTAGTTCAAAGACTCCGAACTAATGTAATAAGACAACAACTGCCAAATTGTTTCCTGATTGCTCAGGAAAATATTGATCATCATTCAACAAGCCTTCCTTGTCAATATTTTTTAAAATTACTTAAGCCATGCTAGCAAAGATGTAAATCAAACCAAATAGGAAACAATGTGTGATTTTACCAGGGGAAAAGTTTGCAAATTCTCCACAAAATACAGTGCAAAGGAGGTGTTAAACTTCTAGGTGACTGGGACATAGGACCAGCCATGACAAGATTGTATTAGTCGTACATCAGTAGTAGATTCCTATTTGGATTGCCTTATTTACACTAGTATTGTTTGTGAAATGCAGAACAGTTTTGCACTACATGTCATCTTCTCCCATTATATATTCACGGGGGAGAACAACTACAATTTATAGAAATCAGGGATCTGATCCTTCTCAAGCAAATCTAGTATCAAAAAAGAGACAAAATGTTAAGACTTTATTCAGAAATGAGGTAAACTTTTAGTCCCATCTGTAAACCAACGATGCATAATAAAACCAATATGTTTCAACAATTACTAGATTTACAATAACAGGAAAATACCGGATGTTTCTCAGAATGATTAACATGATCATGCTTAAGGGTATGCGACTCATCTTGGCATATAGAATCGACTATCGGAGTATATTCATCCAAAGCTACTCCAAGAGACAGCACTGCTTCCTTGAGGTAAGGTTTAAGTTTGGTAAAACAGTTAGTTAATACTTTCTCTCCAAGCTTCCATGCGATGGGAGAAGCACTCTGAATCACAACATATGTCAAATCAACAACCACCATCAGGATGACCAATAAAATGTTAAAGTAATACATATCAGGAAAATGCATCTACCTGACTTTCTTTTGTTGCACTGGCTAATAGAGGGGCAATAAGATCCATCGATATGTCTTCACTTTCCTCTATCACCCAGGTCATTATTGTTTCCATGGCAAGCAATACGTTATGTGGATGATTGGGTCTTCAATTTCACGACACAGATGAAACATAAATAGGAAATGATATCAAGCACTGTACCACTGCTTAAGCACTATAACAACCACAAAACTATTAAGCATAGGTGACCAAATCTAAGCACAAGGAAAATGGGGAGAAGTCTAAACTTGCATGGGATTTATGAATACAAAAAAACTATTATAGATTAATAATGCTGGGACCATACAAAATGTATTAATTAAAAGAGAATATTAATTAATTGAGAATTAATCTAGCCTATTAGATCAAGTTGGAATGATAATATAAAGATCATTAATTTATCGACCATTAATTTATAAAGGTTTTATTATACTTCACTATATCAATCTAGGACATGTATGTCTCAAAAGTCTAAGGATCACTTGAACCCTATCCCAGAAAAAGCCCTACGAATAAATAACCCATATCCATATGCATTCTTTTGTCATGATGTTAGTAAAACTTTCATTAGGACTGGGAAAAGAACAATAAAGTGCTCAAACACCCTTACTATAAATGTTCAATAATAAATTGCCTCAGTTGTGTATTTCATTGCTGCACTTGGTTTTACAGAACTTATCTTTTCCTTATAAAAGAAAATGCATTTTGCACTATGTACTCCTATTTAATTTAGGTGCAGATAGTCAAGATGAAGGAAACCCCTAATATGAAAATGAAAGAGTGTCATTACCTACTGAATTACAGAAACTAAACAGTTGTCAAAACCTCCAATGACATGGAGAAGGTACATCTTTCCCTTACTCTGTATGTTTTGGAGGCACAACCATATACATGGAATGTAAGGCCAGAATCATATTATACTCATCATTTTTTATTGCCGCTGATGATTAAATAATATAGATATCAAATTCTATGTTTAACAAATGAAGCTATAGATGCTATAACAAAACTTCATAAAAAGTCATCCCATGCACTCTTCGAGAAAAGGGTGCTTCCGGTTCTGTCAGTACTTGATAATCAATTTGGTTAATATATAATAAACATTTTAACAATGTAATCACATACAAATATAGCCTGATAAGGGGGTCCAATTGCAGTGTAATACATAAATGTGAGACAGGTCACAGAGATAAACTTTTGAATGGACTAAAATTTTATTTTCTGATCTAAGACTTTCCATTACACATATTCAAAATTTTATTTTCTGATCTAAGACTTTCCATTAAACATATTCCTAATCATATAAACAACACCACACCTGCAATGCAGGATAAATTCGACCAAGTGAATGGCAGTTTACAGGGCTCTTACCTTATTGTCTTCAGAAATTTCTGGAACATTTCCACAGTAAGTTCATGCAACTCGAGGTCCAGCATCACCAAACAGGAACGTACCTTTGCCATAGTATCCAGAATTGAAACTGCCTTTGCATAAGAATGACCAGAAACATAGGACAATTTTTCGAAAGCCGCTACTATCAATTGAAAAATTTCCTATACACCAATGAGAATGTAAATCATATAAGAATCCCCAAGAACCAAACATGAATTCTGATTGAATCCATTTTATTATTGAGAGTACCTTCATCTGGTTGTCATTATAAGGAGCATCTGGCGCTGTTATTCTTGTTATCTCACTAAGGCAGGATGCAACTGAAACTTTCACAACTGAATCTGAGTGCCTCAAAAGGGAACCAGATATTAACGCTTTCATTGGTGGCAGAAGGGCATCTTGCATCGATCTTGATGGTGCCTGTTCCACATATATGAGCAAGCGCTCTAGTTTCTAAAAGAAAAAAATGAAACAAAAGAGTGGAACTGTCACATTATGACATCTGGAAAAACAAAAAGGAAAGTGAAATGTGTACCTGTCGCAAAATTGGAAAAGAAAAACTCAAAATGCAGTAGAAGACATGCACAGATAAGTTTACAAAAAGATGATAACAACTATTACCAACAAGTTATAATAAATGAAGCACAGAGACACTTTATGGAATCTGGAAAGCTTCATTTTACCGAGCCAAAAGCAAGAAGATGAATCTGTTCAAGATGGAGCCTTATTTTATATCCATTGAAGAATAAAAGGGGCACTCGTATCCATCATGTGCTAGTTGGATCTCCTGTATGACTTATTATACTATGCACACCAGGAAGTATCTTGACTGCACAGAGAACTTTGTATCACAGCTATATCTCAAGCTTTTTATGCCACGCTGTCAATGTACTTAGAATTGACTTGGTGGTAAGTTCAGATAAGTCATCTTGTTTGCCCACTTCTGCTAGTACCCACAACTTCTTCTCATTCACATAATTGATTTCCTTATACTGTTTGTAAAATCACGAAAAGAAACCTACATCTTTCGTTTGAACATTGACAACAGAAAACTCACACAAAAAGACTGCATGCATAGGAACACCAAATGCATGCGGTTACTACCCTTTGATAAAAGTAAATTGCCCCAGCAATCACTGACTATAGAGTAACTGGATCATACACACAAGAATGCTGTAAAATAAACCAACCATGCACTGGAAAATGGAAGAATACCAGGATCGCAAAAGCACCAATGCAAAAGCTAAAATGAGAACATAAAGCTAGAAATGTGGAAGAAACAAATCCAGAACAGCAATCGCAAATCCAATTCCATGGGCTACAGTTCAACTTCAATAAGTCGATACAAAAAAGAATCCACAACAAAAGGTGGAACTACTTGAACACGTAATTCAAAATGGAGGTACCCAATAAAAAACGAAGAAGCAATCAGGATGATGAAATATTAGACCAGAAATTATCGATTGGATAGCCAGATTGATTCCATAAACACAATTCAAGTTCCAATTCCCATATTCTGATTAAAAGAAAAGACAATCATTGAAAACCCAAAAAGTTATAAAGAGACGTAGATAAAAGAGAGCGACAGGAGAGGGGCATTACATCAAGATGATTAAGCAACTCATCGGTGGAAGACATAGGGTTTAGAAGCCTGTTCCCAGCATCCTTCAGCTGCTCCTGAATCTCAACCTCATTAATAGCCATTTCACACTTTGAGAGACGAGAGCTCGAAAACCCTAAAACCCCAGAAGAACAATAACTAGAAACTATCACTTTTAGAGACTTCTCTGAGCTTTTTGCATGCCTTCCTCAAAAGACAAAACCCACAACAGATTTTGTTACAACTCAGCACACCTAAGGAAGGTGCTTCTATCAATGCGTAAAGCATGCAAGCGGAGGTTACCAAACAGCAATTTCAGATTTGCCCATAAATTTACTAAAGTACAGCGTATAGGGGTGGTCTCGAATTCAGTGGCAATGCTATCTGTTTTCACCGGGTATATATATAGCATATAGGGTCCTTGACCTTGTAGTTCTATTACAATGGAGGGGCTTTCGGCTCTCGGTCTCGGTGGCTGATGCTTCATTTTTAGCCAAGTATCGCACACATAATAGTCATTTTAACTTGTGAAAGTTACATGGCAGCCCTTGAAGAAGTGTTTTCTTGACTAGTCACATTGCACGCTTGCACTGACAAGGTAACACTTCTGTCGTGTACCCAGTTCGATGATACGACCTTTTGGGTCAGCTTATGTCTCTTAAAGTTGGCAATAAAGTTTAGGGGAGTTTGCAAACAAAGAACAATATAGTCAAATACTGTAAAGAGACTTCCTGACAAATGAAGCATTTGGATGACATGAAGATTTCGTCCTTTGTGTAGGAACCAACCAAATAACCGCCCTCTGGATTGTCTATGCTAGTGTGCAAGGAACAAGTCCATTGCTAATATAGCTTAGCTTTCCCAAAATCCTTTTAACTAATAGTCGATATTCTATGATGTGATCCATAATTCCAAATCTGTCCTATTTTGGAGAATAATTGGTGAATAAATTGTCTGACACATCGTTTTTGGGGTTTATTTCAGAAGGGGACATCTTTCGTTGTGGTGGATGAGACCAATCACATCCACATTCCAAGAATAAATAAGCAATAATTCAGTAAAACATAGTTAAAATAAATGGTTCTCAACAACAATTTCACAAATTGATCGTCATCTCAAAAAGCAAACATCTCAAATAGAAAAAAATCCAAAAACTCATATTAAAAAACAAAACTCATAACAATGTTCTGCTTCTCAGTTAGCTTTGATGTGTTGTTGAACGACATTAAGACCTTCGCTCTCTTCCCCAAAATCCTGCAAACCAGTTTAGGAAGTAGAATTAGCCCAACAGGAGACACTAGAATAGCCAAAACAACACCTTAATTTAACTCATACCTTCACAACTACACAAGAGCAACCAACTACCTTCCTGGCCTTGCCCTCGGAATCAATCTTACACAACTGCAAGTAGGATCCAATAATATAGTTCCGTCAACTTTTACACAACTCACCACACAGTGATCATGAGCATAAATAAATAAATGTTTGTACCATAAAATCTGTGTCACCATGCAAACTTTGCATTGAAGAAATCCATTAATGACCTATTTTACGACTAAATAAGTTTTAAGAAAAGAAATTAAATATGTAGACGAGCCCCAGAGAGAAAATTTTTTTGAGGCACCACACTCATCCAAAATGACAATATATTTTCAGATGCCTAACCAGTGATATGTAATTCAAGCAAGAACGATAGATGGTAATAATACTCATGACCAATCTAAAAGTTGGTGCATTGTAATTTGACTATGTTCAATATTCATGTGTTAACACAAGTTAAAGCATGAGGCAAAACACAAATGACTCCTCAGACATGGATGCCATTATATTAAATCCAAAAAATATCAGAACTCTCATTACATATCATTGACTACATCAACCTTGACAATTCTTTCTATAGTTTGCCGTCTGTATTTTGCCATCAATTTGAAGGTACCACTGCATCGTATATATTCAAATATTTAAATCTAGCAAAGCTGCTTAAGGTAAAGTTCATCTCAAAGGAGATATGTCTATATAGAAACATGATCGAGGAATTGTAAACTTGAGACATTAGAAGCTCTGTAAAGACATCTACAATAACTCATGAATGAAATCACGAGTCAATAAGCTGATAAGATATACTTACACCAGCCCACTCGCCAAGGGTCTTGGCACTAGGAACAGTTAGTAGGCTCACACCATGATCAGCACAAAGCCCTTTGACCAGTTTAACATAGTCAGGTTGATTGCAGTCCTCTGCCAACACACACAACTGGGCAGCATGCTTCTCAATCACTTTTGCACCTTCATGAAGACCTTTGGAAAGGCCCCCATGAGCCAGAGACTTTCTCAATACAAGCTGCAGTGCAGTCATCAGGTCCATAGGCTCTCCAAGTGGCTGAGCAGATGCGTCAACAGCAATAGCACCCTCTTCACTGCAAATTTGGAAGTTAAATCAGGACAAGAAACATGTTTTTCTTCACAGAAGTGATTAATGCTCTATTTGGACTTGACTTTTACATATATGCCTGTTTCAATTTATCATAACAAGCAATGAACCAAATTTTCTGAAAGAATGACACAACACGACAGTTCGTACAAGGTACATAGACATTTCAGAAATTAGAAAGAAGGACGAGTATGTTGTTAATCAACTAATCTTATCAGTCCAAAAACAAACAACAATGCTGAAGACTAAGGCAACTAAATATTCATAGACAAAACCAGGTAAATCAGTGTAGGAGATTATCGTACCCTCACCTCACCAAAGATTTAACAGTGAAATATAATATACTTCTCTTTGCAATGGTATAATCCTAAATTCAAAATCACGTACCATATAGATTACAGGAACTATAACAATTAATTTTGGACAATCATGCATCTAAAATTACTTACGCTGCCATTGTTCTTGCCAATTAAGCCCAACTACTATCTCCTTCCTGCAGAGAAACAAGGCTCCAAATCAAATATCGAATAACAACAGCTCTAAGATTTCCAATAAGAAATTGATACAAGCAATAATCTTCTTTCTGAACAGATAACTTAAAACAATCGTCATTACAGTTGATAATACCACTTACCAAAAACCCTTTAACCGATAAAGATTGTTACTTAACAATAAAAATGGACACAAAAGTTAACTTTAAAGTCTAATGATTTTGGATCCGTTGTTAGTCATAAAATTAATGGAGGCTTAAATTGAAAAACACAACAAAAGGAAATCTTTAGAAAAATTTAAGCTTATTTTTTAACAAAGTTTCCTGCAAAGAGAAAGAGAAAGCTAGAAATAGAAGAGGGAGACCCTACAGCAACGAGGCAAAATGCGACTGCGAAGGAAAGGAAGGGAGGCTCACAGCTTTGCAAAACCCTAAAACCCCACCGGAAACATGGGCTAAAAATGGGTCCAAACACACCGAGGTGAAAAATGGTTCCCAAAATAAAATCATAATTTTAGTTTGGGCCAATTTTATCCACTGTTTGAACCCAAAGAAACATTGCGTTTTACTAGCGGACTGCGCAATTGAAATAAGAATAATGCCCACCTAACTTAAAATTAAGGAGTT
>JANQAP020000007.1:6484018-6511392 GCA_026874005.2 Erythroxylum coriaceum
AGTTAAACACAGAATGGTCCACTAATGGTATTAAAACTGGATGGTTGTGATTATCTAAATCACTTCATCTTTGACCCTTCAACAATTGAAAAAATAGATTATCTTTATTAAAAAGTAATAATAATAATCAAAAGAAGAATTGTAAAGGGTTGGTGTAGCTAGAGCTGGAGGCATGTGAAAAAGTAAGGCAAAAAATGACTCACTCTCAACTATGCAAATCCACATCACTCTTCTATATTTTATTGGGATTAAATCTTGACAACCTTGATTTCTTACCCAAGTGATCTTATAATTTGGCTTACCACAATAGTGGGTCCAAATCAATTTGATGTATGCAATTAAGATCATGCCAATCATAGTACAAACTGAATTTCCTAGAATTAAAGTATGTTAGAACTAAACTGAAACCTCAACTATTATGATTGGTAATTGGCAGCCACATATTGGCATTAACAAGGAAGCTGCAGTAAGAGTGACTGAAGTATCACACAAGTCTTGACTCTGTAGTAAACCATTTTAGGGGGGGTTTTAACAAGTGTTTTTATTGAATTGGACTCTCCATTTCTCATGTTGAAAAACGGCCTTTACCTTCCATTATTCTTTTCTCCACCATTAAAATACCGCAATTCTCATGATTTTGCCTTTTATTTAAGGAACACTTTAGAACACACTTGAAAAGAGACATACATGAAAAATCTGCTGTTGAGTTCAGTTTGAAAGAAAATAGATAGTGAAGCAAGAAGTGGCCATCATTCTTAAGATCTTGTAATTATCATAGTAGCGATTTTGGTACATATTTATGTTTTAAGAACTTTTAATATTTATCAAAAGATTCAAGTCCATTATCTGTCTTAAGATGATAAATGTGGAGCCATCTTTCAATCATATATAATGATAGGTAAAAAATTTTAAGAAAAAATGCTTTCATGTGTAGTGGCATTTATCAACAGAAGTTGATTTTTTTTTCCTTTTTGCTTATTCATCAACTAATTTTCTCTGCAACTTTTGGGTTTTTCTTCTCTCATTTCTCAATGAATTCTTTATACTAGTTCCTCTTACGGAAAATTGTATCTCTGCATATTATATACAATGTTGAAGGTTACTGTCATACGAGCAGCAAATGCGACTCCTTGAGATTATCGAATTAAATCTTTTCTTCTTTTCCACATGTATACTGAGGATTCAATCACTTTTGACAACTGCTTCAAAAGGAAACGCCTTGACCGTTTCATCTTTTCACTTGGAACTGCAGGTAACAACACTATTTCAGGGTAACCTGGCTGATGGCTATCAATAATTTGCTTACAGAGTATAGTTACTAGTACATGAAGAAATGTTGTCAGTTCAATACAAATACTAGATGATAGTATAATCATCCTTACGTCAGAAGAAAGGTTATCCTGCGGTAATTTCATACGTTTTAGAAGCAAAATTCCCAAGGCTATCAAGCTATGAATTAAAAATCATTGCTTGCTTGCTTGCTAACCTGTTAACTGCCTCAACTTAAGATACTGTTCTCAGTTAATATTCCAGTATCTACAAATTGCTTACACCTAAAGTGGCAGAAGATGTGAGTTTGCACCTGTTGGTTTATACCCTATAGCCAATCGTTTTGGTTGTAGTTTAATGACAAATTATTTAAAGACATTATTTATCTTGTACATGTTTAGATGTATATGATAAAGTCCATAGGATAATTGTACATTGTAAATGAAATTATAATGAGATTATAATAATGAGATTCATATTGCATTTATGTATTATCCCTAAATTATTCCTAGTCATTTTTTTATTAAGACTGGACATCAATAGAACGTAAAAAAACTAACACATGTTATATTTTTCTTTATGAAGGAAGTAGTTGATTCCATAGGCTAAAGTATAAATATACTTAAACAAACGTATAGGTGCTTGTTAGAGAACAAATTCACTGAATAAACTTAACATGAGAAATCCATTTGTAGCATTACTTGTATATGTATAGAATTCTCATTGAGATGATTGTATATAGAGATTGCTATGTTTTGATACTACTTATGATCTATTTAATCATAGGTCTTGTAATTGATAGTCAATGAATGTAGCATGAACTATATGGAGGTAGTTGAGTGATCAAAATAGAATTCATCACTCTAAGTAATTAGGGAGAATGTTATGCTATTCTCAATTAGTATTGATTAGGAAAATCGTTGACTAAGTTGGAATAACATTTTATAAATAGTTTACAAATGTCATTAATTGAATCAATAACTAATGGCAAAAAATTAATATGATTGGACTTAAAATAGAGTAGACATTAATTCAATGTTTTATATCTAATCGGAACATTGTATGATAAAAGAATTGAATTATACAGAAAAATTATGCACGGAAAGGTTAGTCAAAACCACTTTGACATTCCTAAATATTTGGGTGGTCATGATGCGTTGCTAGACGCCAATCTTGATCTATGATTATAAATCGTTTAATTAGAGAATTAAAGATAAATTAAAAGATATTTTAATTTATCTAATTCTAAGTATGAATTAGAATTATAATTTATAATCATTATCAACATATTTAAGAATCTAATGAGTCTCACATATAGAATGGATTAAAAAAAGCAAAGTTAATTTAATTAAGTTAAACTTGATTATAAAATTTGAGAAATTTTATGATTAAATATGAGATATTTAATAAATAAAGATCAATATGAGATACTAAATCTTATATGGGCATAATTAGTATTTAATTGAAATTAAATTTAATTTTAATTAAATTACTAAAACGTCTAAAACTTATTATAAATAGGCTTAAGCTCTATGAAACACTTCTTGCTTAACCCTCTCTGTAAGAGTTACAGAGTTCTCTCAACTTATTCTGTGGATACCGTTTGAGACCGAACATTTGTGAGATTACAGTGGTTAAAACGGATAAATTTTGATAACAGTTCAAAAAATACGACAAGATAAAGATCGAGCTTCGGAATAAAGTACGAATTAAATTTCTACTTTATTATGATTTGTGTTAATTATTTTATAAAATTAAAGAGATCTTGATTTTTGGAAAATCAAATGTTGCGAAAAAATTTCGTAATTATTCCATTGTAGTCAGGATCAGATTCTGATCCGATTTCCCAACAACACGTGATGACAATGTTAGGTTGCCTTCCTACCCTAAAAATCATTCTCATCGATCTGTACTATTCCATTAGTCACCAGTCTGGATTTTTTATGAAGAGTTATGTTGCAACAGGAAACTGGAGCTTATACACCAAATAGACCCCAGTCAATTGAATAAACTAAATGCTACAAGCAGTTCCTTGATTATACTTTAGACAATTTGTACTTTTCAAATTTGTCTTATCCAATGTTGAATCCAATTTTAATTCACAAGAAGCCAATGGCATAATCTGTTATATTTACGTTAGACAAAATAGAAGAGGATAAACAGCCCAGATTGTAAAGAGGAATCCCCTAGATCCTGTTTGCACGATTTGACCACTGGGCTACTCCAGAAGTTCCAAAAGAAGAATTTACTTCGGCTCAATGAAGGACTTGACATTATTTAGCCACCTAATATACTCACTGCTATCTTTGTTCTTCATGTACTCATGCAAGAATTCAGCCATATCATCATCCATTTCCCTTTACCTCCAGGAACTCATAAAGTGCATCTTGGAGTTCATCGTCCCTTGTGAACAAGACCCACATAATAACGGATTACCATTAAGGGGCATAGAAAAGAAAATCAAAAGAACAAATCATAAGATATTTATGTGGGTAAAGTAGCTCTCTCTCTCTCTCTCTCATGTTTTTTGGGTTAAGGCATGCTGCTCTCCTGCATTCCAGGTCCTATATCTCTTTCAACCGAAGAATGCCAAGACCCCATCTCCTGACCATAGGGAAAGCTACAAACAATGGTCTGGTGATTCATAAAGCAGGAAACCAATCACCATTGTTGCTCAAAGTAGAATCATGAAAGGCTTTTCACGTACTTAATTAAAAGGATACACAGAGATTAAGATATTTACTTTCAAGCCATCTAACTCGATCAACTAAGTGTGAAGCAAATTGGACCAGCGCAAGGTTGAGTTAGCTTCTTGTTACTACTGTGCACAAAAAGCTTTTTAATTTCTAAGCTATCCGGCCAAGCTGACTAGCTAAGCGAACAATCTCTAGTTCATCACCATCACCCTTAAGAGATAATTAACAACCATAGTGATGTGAAGCTTTCCTGCGTCTTTTATTGTAATACCACCGTACTTAGAAAGTGGAATTGCTCCATCAAACATGGTTGCTTCAACTTTGATTCATTCTCTGCATATTTTCTTTTCAATTCAACCCACTGCCAAGTCGTCATAAATTATGAATGAAATGTATTCGGCAGGAGGCTGTAAATTGAGGTGAGATACGAAACGAATATCAAATTAAGCACATCAAAAAAATCTTTTAAGACTTGGAACAAACTTCAATCACGAGTTCTGCTATAGCCATCAGTTAAAGAGTAAATTAACAAGAAGTGGATTGATAAAAAACCACGGAAATACATTATGTGGTTGAAAAATGCAGGATGCGGAAAGAAGTTGCCTTTGTAAAAGTGAAATTCCAACCTTAAATGTTCATCATACCTCATTCCCTTAAGAGTTGAATGTATTTCATTTATATGAACACTCTAAGAACATAAATTGAAGCGAGCAGAGCAAAACCGCTTAACTAATATCAGGCATGCAGAACTGCAGACGCTTCTTCTGTCTAGTTCCCCAGAATAAGATTTAAAATTAAATGACTTGAAATAACTATTCTATAACTTAATAATAACTTAAAATTTAATACAAGAATAATAATAACTTAGTAAAAATTTTACTAATACGCGTGATTTAAAAAGATACAATAATACAAAATCTTATTTCTAATTATCTAATTAGTAGATTGTAGTAAGCACGTAACTAAAACCCAATCTCAAATCAAATATCACTTACAACTCAAAGATTCGAATAAAGAAAATCATACATATTCTCACTATCCACAAATTCAACAAAATCAAAGACAAATTTAGAAAGAAAAGACGAAAGCTGAGAAGAAAAAGGAAGGTACTTGACTGGGAGGAGAGTGATCGAGCTCGTACTGAATCTCTGCTCGGAGGAACCTTAGCATGTTATCATTGAACCTTTGCGCATTTTGGATACCTAGTTTCCCGTGAATGTAATTGTTTGACTTTGAGGTTTGTTGAGTGGAGAAAATAGAGTTCGTAGGGATTGGGGAATTAGGGTTTTGTGAGGGTTGAGAATGGTTCTTCTGAGAGATCGAATTAGCGTCGATGGAATTGATAAACCCTGTTACCACTCGGTAGGGTTTAAGGAGGGTTTTTGTTTTGTCTCTCTTACCCGAGAAACTGCTGAGGATTTTGTTTTCAGGGTTTAAGTTGAAATTGTTTCTCATCCAAATTCCTAAACCACAATGATGCGTCTAAACCATAAACACTCCTCTTGGTGCTCTGCTAGCAAATAGTTCTACATGTAAGCTTTTGGAATACCACCCATAAAATCACATCAATTCTGTTAAAATTTGTCGCTTATTGAAGCAGAGTTTTGCCTTCATATAAATACGTACTGGATATCTTAAACAAGAACTTTTGATTTATTGATTGGGGTCGGATTGAACCCAAAAAATCTGAAATTTGTTGATTAGAAATATATAACAGTACTTAGGTCGATTATGGGAGTGAAGAAAGAAGTCTTTCAAGCTAGGACTAGTAGGAAAAAAAAAAACCCTTAGCATTGTAATTGGATTCTGAGAGAAGATGAAATCGTGCAGTTTAAACATTGATAATTCTTTAAAAAGAAAAAGGCCACTTTTGTCCCGCCACCCATGTCATCCATGAAGACAACAGATGGAAGTCTTTGCATAAAATTGGACTAGCGGATTGAATACATCCTTTGCCGAAATGGGATTCTACAGAATTTACCACCAAGGCTTTTCTTCCTCTTTAGAAGTCCCTCGGCTTTCGCTTGCCCTTCTGGTCTTGCTGCGAAGCGCTAGACAACGGTTTTGATCTGTTGCCTGCTACGATGCTGCCACTTCTACAAAGTGCTCTTTACTGAGATGGACCTTCCCTGAGGATAGTTGCTCAACTCCAGAGAAATGGACTGCTTATCAATTTTGTCCCGGTTTTTGATCTCACTGCTACCTGATTGTTTCTTTGCTTCCACCACAATTTCTTTGACAACCTCCTCTAGTTTGTCGTTTCTTTCTTCCACTTTCAAAATATCTGAAGACTGGGCTTTCTTTTCTTCCTTAGCTTTTAGTTAAATTTCTCTTGCTTTCTCCTTTTCTTCTTTCTTTCTTCTCTGCTCAAGCTCCTGATCAATTTTAACGGACAAAATAATGAAAATCTAAGTGTTGAAGAGTTGTTTGTTAAGTGCTTCATTTCGTAAGAGTATATCAAGTTGGTACAAAAGTTGGATAGGTTTTAGTATAACATCTGAGTTACTGTCATCCATCGAAATGACTATTTCTGATGAAATTGGCCTGCCATCTTTAAAAACTTTAATAAAAGCCAATAACAGAAGCACGATCCAAAGAGAAGATCATATAACGTCAACATTTTATAAACACCAAATACTATTACATTTGCTTGATCTCCGGTATTAAGAAGCATCCACAGTAAATAGAAATAAAACAAAACGAAGAAAAAAAGAAACTTGAGGAGAAACAAACTAAAAGATGATAAGACAAGCTTTACATCAGACAGAATTTGTAAAGGATTACACCTGCAATGCAGGAACATCAGGCTTCTAATGTTCTAAGACAATTGTAGTTTCATTCTTCTTTCCTTCCTTTTTCTTAACAACAGTTTGAAGCTTCTCTTTTGCAGTAAACATATCAAACTTGGCCGGCAGATTTTGAAATAACAACAATATACTGGACGCCTTAAAAATTCCCAATTGACAAGTCCTATATGACAATGACTGCCCTGTAATGCATGGATAATAGTTCAAGAACTTCAGATATATGATAAATGTTCTACTAGAACACCCAACTTAGGCGGGAATATGATATGTTCTTATTTATTGAATAGCTTTCTAAGAGAACTATAAACTCATTAATGCATGTAAAGATTTGATGCAGCATAGGATTTAAAATTTTACCAAAAAGCATAAGAGGAGAAAAAGGGAAATGAGGTCAGTCTTGGAAGTAGGAAAGAATGGGATATGTGAAATAAAAGAAAAAAAAAGCATCTAGATCATAATTTTCATTATAGAAGATATGTTATCGCATCCTTTCTTTTCATGTCACCCTAGCACATTGAGCAACCAAGTACACAGCTGTTATGGAAAAAATACACTCTTATAGATACAAATGCGTCATATTTAAAAATAAATTACAGCAATATGCCAAACTTTTGGACTAAAATACCCAATAATTGTAAGCAGGCAAAGAAGAGCTGAACCAAATGAAAATAAGCCTGCAAAAAGACTTTATAATCAGTTTGAACATAGTATGCCAGGGCAGCAATTCAAATGCTAAAAAAAACTTTAGCAATAATGTTCAAGTGTTCTTCTTTAATCTCTTAGAGCCAGTAGGATCTCTACTGCATCAGGCATCACAGACATCCAGTTCATGAATCTATTTCAATGCTAATACATTGAGACCTTCAAAATTTTAAGATCCTATTAAAAATTCAAGATGAGAACTAAATAAATTTAAGAAAAAAGAGACAAATAAACAAGATAAGATTGACGTGATTTCAGTAAGACCTTATTCATTGGTGCCAACTAATCCAACTCTTGAATCATGAAAAGGAACATTTCAGTTAAGGATCGTAACGGAAGCTCCTCACGTTCGGTTGAACATCATCAGGCTACAATATCTTTGCCTGAGCAGTTAAAAGTGACCCGAAAGAGCACCACGACATTTACACTATCTGTCAGTTAACCAGCACAAAAAACGAAAGTGATATTTTCTTTCACCATAAGCTTTGTCTATATCAAAGGGGATCAAAACCATAACAACTGAAGAAAAGGGCATAACACGTTTGACGAAATGTCTAAAAGAGACAAATCAACAAACAAGCTTCCAAAAAAGAAAACATCAAATACCCAGATAAAAATCACCGGAAAGGAAATGGAGGACAAATCAATACCCAAACTTCTTTTTCTTGGGGGATCAGAGAGGAGCGGCAGTCATGAAGTCTAGCTTGTCCAGTTGCCGATAGGCCTCGTAGTACTCGCTAACACTTGTTTCGATCTTGTTGCTGTTCTCTCTACGCCTCTCGGAGTGAAATTTTCTAGTTGACGAGGAATTAAATCGTGCCAAACAGTGATGGGAGCTAAACGTCCTTTCAAAATCTTGAGCTCGACATTCAATGGGCTGGACCGGTCTGAAAATATTTTTCTAAATTTGATCCAAGATTTGATCGAGTCGAACTGATCCAAAGTCCAAAAATTTTAACTGTTACAAGTTTTAAAATACCATTATTTAAAAATTTTGACTGGAAAAGTTTAAGATTTAAAAGTTCAATCGATATTAAACAATTATAAAATCGATATATAATAAATAAGAAAAAATATATAACAATAAGTAAAAATAAAATATTTTATTGAAATAAAAAATATACCAATATACATTATTATATAATGAACTAATAAATCAAATTTAATAATTCAAAATAAATTTGAGTCTAATATAAAACTTAAAACTTAAAATAACAATAAAAATTAAAATTGTATTTTTGAAAAAGGTTGTATCTCATTATTGTCAAAAGTTCTAAATTCTCCAACACCATCTAATAAATCACGTTTTCATCCAAAGTATTTACATCAACTTTTTTCTACTGCATTCAAATAAATTACAAATTAGTAATGTATCAAATTATTCTCAGCTGTAAATTAGTAATACATTATACTTTCGACTTAAATATGATCAAAATAAGATATAAATTGACCATTAGTAAATGTTCTTAATTCATTCGTTGCGACAAATATATTTTCTACATAAATCACCTTTTCAAGTTCATTATATTCATGATCAGGTGATAGTTCTTCTTCGTTGATCCAAAAATTAGTATGGTCAATACAATCAATATTAATTGGATCATATATGCTCTTCTTACTAAGCGTTCTAAATACATAATGGAGAAATTATAATGTCAACAATAAAAAATCAAATTAATGAAAACTAAAAAATATATAATAGTTATTCTTCATTCTTAGATTATAAGTAACGTAAACAAGGGCATTAAATCTTTGATGTTTCAAATGATTTCATTTCTTTATATGAACATGTTAAAAAACGCTCAAATTACGTTAACAATCTAATGTAGAAGTTGTTTGACTGAGTAATTTAATAGTGAGATTTCTCAATATTGGAGCACTTTTACCAAATGACCTCTACCACACATCTGTATTTCAAATTAATATTTATGAAAAATAAAAAAATATTATTAATAAGTAAAGAATGAATTAAAAGTATAAAAATTTACCAGGCTTCATTTTTTTTTATCATAAGTTCTCTTTGTTAATGATCTAGCAAATCTCTCTAAACTTTCTCGATACAATTTAAATTCATTTGTTGCTTATGATTGCTCTTTACCGAAGAAAATACCTTTACATTTAACCATACCAAACAGATCACCCATAATATTATTTGTACATTCATCTCTACTATATAAGCAACAAGGATTGAGAAAATAAGCTACTAAGTGGATCCTTTGAATAAGATGCTTATCACATCTTCGGTCAAGAATATCTATATAAGGCTTGTATAATTTCTTCTTCCCTTTAAAAAGATTTATACTTATTTTGTGAGCTTTATACATACCATCATATACATACCCCAAAGATGGCTACTCATCTGAGTCAACAATCCTCAACAATCTTATAAGTGGAGCCACAACCTTCTTAATGATGAAGCAAGCATCCCAAAATTTATTATCTAGAATAATAGCACTTTTTTTTCTTTCACACTTTTTGATAACTTATGACTTGAAAAATGTTTACTTGTCACTAAATTTTAAAGTAGTTGTTTATGTTTATAAACACTTTTCAAAGTAATAAATGTAATTACAAACCTGGTAGTAGTAAGACGCACAATCTCAACCCAATCTTTTTGCTTTCTTAACTAAGACAAAAATGTGATATGATTATACATAAAAATTATGATCTTAGATGCACGTGAAGAAATACTAGAAATATGATCCATAATATCAATATCATTTAAAATAAGATTTATACAATGACCAGCTCATATAGACCAATAAATATGCCTATACTTTGATTATAATAAGTACTCAGCTGATACATAATTAGCTCCATTATTTGTAATAAAATGCACAACATTCTTTGGTCCAACCCACTCGATAATTTTAGAAAATAATTCAGATATAAGTATTAGCACTTTTTACCATATCAGAAGCATTAATAGACTTGATAAAATTTATTCCAATATTACCTTAAACCAAGTAATTAATCAAGGTTCTTTGTCTTTGATCCATCCATCTACCATAATAGTGTATCATGTTGATCCCTAATTAGACTTATATGTATCCATAATTAACTGACATTCATTTTTTAAGTCTTTAAGCAAAGGCACATGAATCTCATAATAAGAAGATACCTTAAAT
This sequence comes from Erythroxylum coriaceum, assembly GCA_026874005.2. Classification (NCBI taxonomy): domain Eukaryota; kingdom Viridiplantae; phylum Streptophyta; class Magnoliopsida; order Malpighiales; family Erythroxylaceae; genus Erythroxylum; species Erythroxylum coriaceum. The sequence continues at coordinate 6,494,621 of JANQAP020000007.1, forward strand.
CTTGGACCTATTGTTATTGTAGCATCTATTGCTTCTTAAATATATGGTGAATTTAAAGCATTTAAAGGAAAACATGAATGATAGAAATATCTAGCCACATGAATGATGGAAATATCTAGCCCATACTCTTTTACATTATAAAACAACATCCTTATCAACCAAAACACTTTTCTAGACTAGGTTCAGAACCAAGAGTAATTCTTGGAGGAAAATCAGAATCTATGTCAATTGTAGCTTTCCTTTTTCTTTATCTAATTCTTGTTGTGCTTCATCGTCTTCAAAAGACATACAATAAGCTTCTTTATTTTTCTTTTTCTTTTTTACTTGCTGCAAATAGTTTCCAATCCTTTCATATACATCAAATGATACTTTTTTTTGCAAGAAGTATTATTACCCTTAATACTAGGAAAATGTTCTTTCATTCTATAAATTTCTCCCCTTTAAATATTCTACAGCAAAACATACAATTATATTGGATATTCTCATCAGATGCTTAAGAAAAAGAAAAATAATTTCATGTTAAATCAAACTTCCCCAAATTTGCACGCCTTCAGCAAGAATAGATAAACTTTTCCAACCATGGGTTGCATTGAGTTCACCAACATGCGATTACGAGCGACTTTTCGGACCTCCATTGTTGCAGCACCATCGTGTCAGTGGTAGCGGGTTTCCTTGCTTCTCCTGTGATGTAAACTAATTTTCCCTTTTCATCAATCACCAACCGCATTGATTGAGCCCACTCTCCATAATTTCTTCCATGTAGTTTTTCCCCTGAGAGATGGAAGGAGGAGGATTCCAGAGTTGCTAGACTTACAGTAGAGAACACCTCGATCCCTCATGCTGTTGAGAGCATCGGAGGGAACAAAATTGTCGTTGGTAGCGTCGACCATTGAAGACAATGATCAAGCATGCTTTGATACCACGTGGAAAGAGGGAAAATAGAAAATCAACTCCGATGATTTACATGATTTATTCTTTTTTTTCCTTGTATATTTCTAGACAATATTTACATCCATATATATAGGGTACAATCATGATCTAATATAGGAAGAAACCACAATATAAGATTAAGTGCCTATTTGGTAAAAATGAGTGTTTGGCTATAAAATGAGAAAGCACTTTTTTAGTAGATATAGCTTTTTTGGCAACTAAAATATAACTTTTTTAAAAGCTCAAATTTGGAACTTCTAAAAAAAGTACTTTTTCAGGTAGATTTTTTAGATCAATTAATAACCCTATTTTTTAGTCCCTTTTACCTTATGTTTTATATATAATTCCCACAATACCCACAAACACATCTTCATATTTATTTTGAGATTTATATAATATTATTTGACTTTTTGATATATTTTAATATTTATTTTTGATATTAGTGTTATTTATATTATAATCCATACAAAAGATTTAGTTAGATATATTTTCATTTAAGTTTCATACGGTTTAAAATTATATAATAATTAATATATTGTGTTTTGCATATTGTTTAATATGTTTTAAATAATTTTTATATGCATAAATAATTTTATTACAAAATAAAATATAGTTAAAATTGAAAGTATTTTTTATTTTTATGTTGCCAAATAGTTTATTGTATAAAGTTTTTTCAAAAAAGTTCTTTTTAAAATGACTGTCACAATCAATTAATTTTTTAGAAAAACTTTTTTCAAAAAGCTCTATTGCTAAAAATTATATTAATATAAGCTCGTCCAAACATGCAATAATTTTAATTACCTCCTAATTAGGAGCAAGTCAAGGGGACTAAAATCCTCCGAGATTTCTCGTGATTTCAACAATGCACTTTCAACAGCATTAATATTTCTGACTCTATATTCTAACAATGGAACTCAATATCATATTTGACTTTGACCCTTTTCCAGTGGCTAATGTGCTAAATTCTAGCACAATGATGGTTCTCGCATTATTTATTTTATTCAACCGTTAGGTCAGCAGCTACGGAAACAGTAGATAAATTTCTGTGGCCTTGTTTGCATATTAAGTTCAAAACGATCATCTTTTAGTCACCAAAGGAAATTGACAGAGAGAAGAAGAAGAAGAGGCATTTGAACATTTGTACTGCTGCATTTTGAGGTCATCAACATTGTATGTCTAGCTCTTCAAAAATTTTCTTCAGTTCAAGTATCAGTTCTGTCCTTCGCTTGTTCTTCTCACCAAAATTTTGGAAGTTCATTGTATGATTGCAATGAATAATCATCTTTAGTTTACTATTATTTTCTGTTTCCTTCAACACAATACTGTGATTTAGATTCCAGTATACAGGATTCTTCTCCAAGTACCTGCAAGAACAAGAGCAAGCTTTCAACAAAATAATACAAGTAACAAGTTGCTCAAGAAATCCACATACTGAGACTAAATTTAAAGGAGATTTTTTCACAATGATAGGTTCTTCAAGTTATTATTCCTATAGCAGAAATGAAGAAAATATGCTAGACAACTACTTTTGAAGATAATGTTGTCTGGTGAGATTCTGCGTTCATAGAACATAGAGGAGAAACAAGACCGCATCGACTTACTTCTTAACACTTGCTTTTAGCACGCCAATTTTTTCCAGTGGTGTTGTAAAATCAATTGCAAACTCCACAGATTCACCCATGTCAGGGCTTCTGTAATAATTGCTGATGGGCTTTGTAGCCAAAACTGAGTTTGGGTAGTAAATCTTTTCATTATCGAGTTTCAAGAAAACTGTTGTTAGGATATTTATTTCTTCAACCACGAGCTGTCAAGTTTCATGTGAAACAAGCTGGTTAGATTTTTTCAAAGTTGTATGATGAAAGGGAGCGGGTAGAAGAAGAAAGGAAAAGAATGTTAAAAAACTTACTGGAACTCCATCAACAACACAACGATCACCAACATCAAATGGGTGCATCGCAAATATAAATATAGAAGCCTCAAATATAGTCTTGAAGGTGTTTCCAAATGCAAAAGCTGCAGCTGTTAGGAATATTGCAATAGTTTCTGAAGTGGTAATTTTGATCAAAAGCAGCCAAATAATAATGGTTACAACCACCACAATCACCGACATGACTTTGTTCAACTGTTTAATTGCCACTCTAGTGTCATTTAAAGTAAATGCAAGCATTCTCCTTTCTTGGTAAACCCTTACCTGTAAATACATTGTCGCATAACTTTTGTCAGTCGGAACAAATTGATAAAAGATCAGTTCAACAAACTTATTTCAAGCTGGAAGTAAATAGTCAATCAGCATCCCAATACTGTTGCCAACTTATTGTCCGTCTTATAAGGTTAAAGATACATGTAACTTTATCCTCCATCAAATAGTCAATCAGAGTAAAGGACATCATTTGATCATCATTGAGATGATGCGCAATATGTACTAGATCATCAACTAGAATTTTTCCTCTACTCATCAAGTTGAGTTTCAATCCAATGGCAATATTTTCCAACTCCTTTCCAGGGGCTAATGTGCCGTTTACATGAGTTCCAGCAGATTTGACTTGGTAACAATAATTATTACATGACTTCTCCAGAATACGAAATGCAACAACAATTTGCTCCAATGTTTGAGAAACTTGGCGATACGTAACTACCAACCTCCGCTCGGATTCTGAAGAAAATGAAAGAAAATATGAATAAAGGGATAAGCAGTAGTTTGCGAAGGCTTGAAATACAAATTCCTTAATGCTATTATTTATATCTAAGTATGTTTTGACACTGTTGGAAGGCTAAGATGTGATCACCCTTTAACCTACTCCAGCTATAAAACCAATAAGAGGCGCTCACTTGGACATTGCCGACATTTTGTGGGCATCGACTTTGTACATTCAGCTCCTCAAAAATTTTCTTCATTTCAACCACGAGTTCAGTCCTCCTCCTCATCTTCTCAGCAAAATCATGGAAGTTCATGGTATGAGTGCAATAAATAATCAGCTTTAACTTACTATCATCTTCCATTTCCCTCAACACAATACTGTGGCTTGGATGCCAGTGTGAGTATTTCGTCTCCAAATACCTGCCAATCGCAAGTGGATTTTAGAAAGGGTAGAGGCATATTTTAATTATCAAATGGTGAAAAATATTTTCAAGCAAAGACTTCCATCAACTTACCTCTTAACCCTTTCTTTTAGCAGGCCAATTTTTTCCATTGGTGTATTAAAATCAATTGAAAACTCCAAACATTCACCCATATCAGGGCTTCTGTAATAATTGCTGATGGGCTTTGTAGCCAAAACTGAGTTTGGGTAGTAAATCTTTTCATTATCGAGTTTCAAGAAAACTGTTGTTAGGATATCCATTTCTTCAACCACGAGCTGTCAAGTTTCATGTGAAACAAGCTGGTTAGATTTTTCCAATCGTCACAAAGGAAACAAGTGGAAGAAGAAAGGAAAAGAAGGTTAAAAAAACTTACAGGAACGCCATCAACAACACAACGATCACCGACATCAAATGGGTGCACCCCAAATATAAATATAGAAGCCTCAAATATAGTCTTAAAGGTGTTACCAAATGCAAAAGCTGCAGCTGTTAGGAATATGGCAATAGTTTCCGACTTGGTAATATTCATCAAAAGAAGCCAGATAATAATGGTTACAACCACCACTATCACCGACAAGACTTTATTCAATTGTGTAGTTGCCATTCTGGTGTCATGTAAAGTCTGCGCAAGCCTCTTCCGTTCCTTGTAAAACCCCAACTGTAAAGATATCGCAGGATCACTTTCGGAATTCAAAACAATTTTATAAGAGAGTTCGACAAACTTAATTGCAGAACATTGAATGCATGTAATCAAGTTTTCTTATAGTTTCAACCTGTCAGTAAATGGACAATCAACATTGCGATGCCACTGCCAAAACTCCCACCATCTTATCAGTATGAAAAAGAGAAGCTAGGAGCCAAAACATGAAGAAGCAGAACATACAAGACATGTAGAGCTAATAGAATTTTTCTGAAGTTAAAATGAAAAAGCTATTCCAATGTAGTTCTTCCTACTTAATGAATTTGTCTTACCACCCAATCGGTCAAAGATTTTCTGTCAATATATCCAGTCTGCCATCTATCAAACATAGGAAATACAACGTCAAGTTCCTCCCTTGGCAGGAACGGTCGGAGGTCATCCTCACAAATGCATCTGCATAGAAAGAAAAAGAATATCAGACGCTGGGAAATACATTTAACAACATGACATGCATAACAATCAAATTTTTTATTCTCACCTGCAACCACGCTCAGCAACATTCATGAAAATGCGATATGCAGCATCAATTGCTTCCATTTCACTGCCAATCATTTCTTCATTATTCTCATCATCCAGATCATAGGAGGCAGTAGGAAAACCAAAATTTATCACACTGTCTATCAAAGCCTTCATAGTCCAACTTGAGATCTCTTCTTTCTTCATCTTATAAACCTTTCCCAAGTCAATCGATTTTCTGTTCTTAACCCTTTTGTACTTTTTGCCATATCTGGAGCCAACCAGACGTTGCACAAAGAGTGGGGGCCGTAAAAGGGTTGTCAAAATATAGCCTTGAAAGCTTAATAGTTGAATTCTATCAAAGAATGCATGCACCCGAAATTTAGACGATACAATTTCAAGCAACACAGTCTTTAAAAGCCAGAAAAATGTTCCAACAAGAAGCGCAATAAGAGTCCACGTTATCAACTTTAGAATCTTTTTGGCAGTCTCAGATCTTTCAACTCCTTGATTAAACAAACATACCCAAACAAGAAGTACTAGACCAATCCAAATAAATACCTGAACACTCCTCTTCAAACAGTGAACAAAAGGCAGATCCTTTATCCTCATCATATAGTTTCTCTCATTGATAAAAACAATAAAGCGCAACAACCAGCTAGTGGCCAACATGCCACAGAAAGTCACCATCCCCAACATACACCACTTCCAAAAATTCAACTTCCAAATAACAGTCTTTCTAAGTTCTTCAACAGTCAAGCTAGCCACAAAACAGCCCATGATACACAAACTTGCCATCCACTCGATAAAAATTCCAGCTTTTAATTTACTCGTCTTCTCTTTTTTTGATTTAACTTTCTTGTAGATCTCCTCTTCGTAATCATCGTACTCTTCAATTACCTGTGCCTGTGAATGCTGTGACTCGTCGAGATAGCTACTTGGCTTTAAAAACACTGATCTCTGAACGCTTCTCCTCCTGGTAATCTTTGCAGCATCTTCAGATATATCAGAATCTGAATCTTTTGGCCTCGACTGATCATTTGTGGTAGACATTTCTAAGGTTTCAGTGTCAACAATGGCATCTGCTTTTGCTCCATTACTTGGGATAGTAATAGCCAGTTCTCCCCCATCGTTGGTTCTTTTCTCTGACAGGCCTCTCTTGTCTTCTTGGCCTCTCTCTACATCATCCATCAAAACCCTGCAATTTTGCTATGATTAGCTACTAAGTTCTTCAACATTTCTGCAAAAACAGGCAACATTTTCAACTTTAAATATGAAAATTTTACCTTTTCAAGGAGACAATATATGATAAACAATTTTTTGTGATCAGTCCAACTCGGCAAGCATTGAGCACAATAGAAACAGAGATGTAGCTACAAAGAGGAATGAAAAAGAGAGAGTGATAGAGTTGAGACCAGAGATTGATACGCAGTCGATGCTAACGACGGTCTCTTTCTCCCGCTTGCGTGGAATGCGACTGGAAGGTGATCAAGTAGCTTCCGACAGAATAGACGCAGACGCCAGGACAAAAGCAAGTCAACTGACAACTCAAATAGTTAATAATGACCAAAAAAAAAAAGTTATAAATATCTAATGTCACTATTCTTTAAGCTCATCACGTGTTGCCGTAATATCGATTAGCGTATGTTCTAAAGATTATCGATTAGTATACTGTTATATTTTAATGATATAATTATTTAAATATATATTTTATTATATACATTATAAATAAAAATACAATATGATATTCATATCTTATTTATATATTATTTTTAACCGTTATTTTATTAAGACTATATTTTTTTAAAGGTAAGGATATGGACTATATTTATTGAGAAATAATGTTAATACAACCTAAAAAGACTATCATATGTTTTTTTTCTCATGAATAAATTGGTCAATCTAATAGACCAAAGTCTTAAAATTAATGTGTTTCAATTTCTGGCCTTGCACCGACCATCAAATTTTAAAATTTTATAAAATTTTAAAAAAAATTTCTAAATTATAATAAGAAGAATAATTTATTGAAAATTGTTTTCAAATAAATTTAAATTAAACGAGTCAAAAAAAGATTGGAAATAGTTTTCAATTGAATTTGAAAATTGTTTCCAAATCATGTTAAATTTCTATTTAGCATAGTAATTTAATTTATTTATGAATCAATTGATTTAATCTAATTTAATTATCCAAGTAGTTGGAAATATTATTTTAGATTATGAATATCAATAACTAGAATAAACACAAAGCTTCATAAATAACTAGAATAAGGATTAATAAAGATTATTAATCCTTATTGAGGATTTGATGACAAAATTTTAGAGATATATTTCAATAGCATATGGATGCAACAATTGTATGACATTTTGAGTTGACTAATGTCTCATAAACTTGAATGACAGCATATAAGATAAATGTCAACATCATGATAGTAAGATGCAAGAAGTTACATGAGGTAGAGCTGAAAGGTATAATATCTAAATGAAACTGTTTATTCAAATTAGCCTACTAAAAGTATAAACATGGACCACAATTAAAGACTTTGTTATCGTATGATAATAGTTGTCATTAGAAGACAAATATTTGCATAACTTTTTCTTCCCTATACGTGATACGATAAAGATAACATATATTTCTAGTTCGTGCTTATAAGTATGTGATACTGATTTTAAATTTAATTTAACTATAATGTTCAAATCATGATAAGAAATAGATTATTGGGTAAAGTAATTGATCCAAATTTATTCAAACATTTTATATATATTGGATAAACGGAGATTTATGCTTAACATAAGTGACATGAATACAAAGTTAGGTAACCAAAACTATCTTTTTATGAATAAAAAGTTAAGTAACCAAGACTATCTTTTTATGACATATTGGTTAAATCAATATAGTGATAATCATAAAGCTATTTAAAAGGATATATGTATCCTTTTAATTATGAATCATATGTTGTGAAACTTGTTGGGGTCAAAAAATAACCAAAGTCAACCTTTGGTAAAAAGATAATGATGGCTATGAAATTGTTAAATCTTATACATAAGATGTATGGGAATAATTTATAAAAGTATGACACTTATATTTCATTAGATTACTAATGACTTTATGTGATATAGTCATATGCATTAAATGAAATATTAATTTAAATTTTTTAAAAGTACAAATTGTTTAAATCTAACTAGAAAATAAGCATTAAGAATGTTGAAATACTTTGATGAGATCATTAATGATGAGATATAAATTTTTCATCATTTATAGGGAATGAGATTCTTTAGTGAATATCTCTATAACCAAATTCCATAAAACTATGGTTCTATGTAAGGATGAAAACACAATAAGAGATGCTCTATGATGCAATATTCTTTTTTTATAACCAAGCTTAGTAATATAACTTACCTTTAGTAGTTAAAATTAAATTAATTAGTAAGATTTCATATGTATGAAATGATAAGACATTAAAAGAGTCAAAGTTAATGATTTTGGGATGTAATGCTTAGTTGAATCATGTATTATCTAATACGTTTAGAAATAAATCAGATAATAAAAGGTTATGAGATATTCAAAAGGTTAGATATAATCTTACAAACCTTATTGAACAAAATATTTGTTTCAATATATACTTATAGGAGAATGATTTCCAATTCGAACTAGTGCCCTTGTTGATACATTTGATATATAGTTGAAAGGCTACGAGATGTTGAAAGATTCATTTTCATGATGAATTTAAAGAGTTTATTTTAGAGATACTTTGAATTTATCATGCCTACAAGAAAGTCAGTGAGAGTAAATAGTGATATATTGCTCATAGAGAACAATAATTTATATTTTTAATTTTTGAAAAATATAATTGTCCAAGAAAAACTCTTGTTGGATATAAGAAGGTAATATCTTAATTATGAGAATTAGGTCTATATAGACAGATATGAAAGTTGATAATGTACTAAAACTATTTAATACTTAGAGATATCTAATACTTGTGAAGTACTAAAGATGTCTGTTATTCTATGTATGAGTTAATATTTGAGTTCAAGGTTATATAGATATTAACTTTATAATTGAACCCTAATTAAGGTATATTTTACTTAGAACAATATTATTTTGAGATTAGAAATGTTCCAGTGTAGCATTAGTTGTTAATCAGGCCATAATATTTTTCAGTGGAAATGATTATTTGGATTAGGATAACTTGGTATAGTTCCTAGGATTGTTCAGACATTAATGTACTATAGAATATTAGAGTCATTAGGTATCTAAAAGGAGCTAAGGTTTTAACAAAGATTCAAGTATATATTTAGGCAGTTTCTCTTACTTATGATGATAATTAAGATGACAGCTATAACATTTAAGCAAGTGCCCACTATAGAGAATCTTTTGAAATTCTCTCATTAAACCATTGTCCCAGTAATAATATGATTGTCATATAAAGATATGATATAAGATACTTAAACGATTAACTTAGTAAAAGTGGGAGATTATTAGTTTATTTCCTATAACTAATAGGTTGGTTAAAGTTTAGTGACGTAATTATTTAAAAGTATTATTTATCCTATACATATTCATATGTATAGATAAATTCTATGGGATACATATACCTTTCAAATGGAATTATAATTAGGTAATAATTATAATATTCATATTGTATTTATCTATTATCCATAAATTGTTTCTAGTCATTGTTCTATTAATGATGGACATTAATAGAGCAAAAAAAAATAGTACACGTTATGTTTTTCCTTATTAAGGAAGTAGTTGATCTCATAAACTAAAGTACTTAAACAAAAATGTTGAGCTTGTTAGAGAATAAGTTTTCTAAATTGACCTCGTATAAGAAACCCATTTAGAACATTACTTTTATGTGTATGGAAATTCTCACTATAATGATTGTATAAGTAATTCTTTGACTTGAGATCTCCAAAGTGTCTTGTATATGAATTGTTATATTTTAATATTACTTATGACCTATTCTAATCAAGAGTAGCTTAGTCGGTAGTCATTGGATATAACATGAACTATATAAAGATAGTTAAGTGATTAATATATGATTCATCACCTTAAAGTAGTTAGAGAGAATGTTTTGTTGTTTTCAATTATTATTGATTCGGTAAATCCTTAGTGAAGGTGGAATGACACTTTGAAATTTTTTTTCAAATGTTATTAATTGAATCAATAACTAATGGCGAAGAACTAATACAATTGGACTCAAATAGAGTAAATATTAATTCTATGTTTTCTGTCTAAAAGAAATTATATGATGAAAGCATTTAATTATAAAAAAGTTATACACGAAAAGGTTAGTCAAAACTACTTTAACATTCGTAAATATTAGATAGTCATGACGCATTGTTATACAACAATCTTAATCTATGGATATAAATTGTTTAATTAGATAATTAAAAATAAATTAAAATAAAGAATTAAAGATAAATTTAATTAGAGAATTAAAGATATATTAAAAGAGTTTAATATATCTAATCCTAAATATAATTTAGAGTTATGATTTATATCTACTGTCAATATATTTAGGAACTTAATGGGTCATACACAAAGAATTGATTGCACAGAGAAAAGGTGTTTTAATCAAGTTGAACTTGATTGTAAAGTTTAAGAAACTTTATTATTAAATATGTGATATTTAATAAATAAGGATTAATATGCGATATTAGATCTTATTTATCCTTATTTAGGCATAACTGGTTTTCAATCAGAATTAGTTATGATTTTTATTGAAATTTAATTGAATTAGAATTTAATTTCAAATAAATTACTAAAATATCTAAAAATATATTATAAATAGACTTAGGCACTAAGAGAGCTAACACTGCTTATCTAACCCTCTTTACAACAATTGTAAAGTTCTCTTAACCTATTTTGTGAATATAGTTAGATATCAGATACTTGTGCAGTTACGAAGGTTGAGATAAGTTAGTTTTAGAAATGATTTGAGGAAAATGATAAGAAAATGATCAAGCTTCATAATAAGGTACTAATTAAGATTTACGTTTTATGTGTAAATCATGTTATAGATTTAAAATGATCTTGACTTTCGAGAAATTATGTGAAATAGTTTTATAATTTTTCTACTGATTCTGTCCTAATTTTCTAACAATACCTAGCATCGTTTTTATTAAATGTGTTGTAGTAATTCATAAGAATTTAATAAGAATTATCCTAGTAAAGGATTCGCTAAGTAAGGAGATTTGTTTAGAGAAATTCACAAACATATGTTGCTTGGATCTGTTTAGACCTACTACCATTAAATTCAACTAGTGTAGGCATTTGATTCCCCAAAAAATGTACAAGAGCATCATGCATTCTATGTTTAGTCATTAGGCATAGCTTAGGGATATTAGACAACCTAGAAGTTTTCTCATCTCCTAACCTCTTTTCTAAAGTTTGTAACTAGTACCTTAGTGTTTATATCATCTCGTGTCAAATTTTAGCTTCTCTATCGTGTTCTAGGAACAATCCTTATTACTTTACTAACTCAACTACATTAGTAAGAATTGCTTCAGTTCATTAATTGGGCAGTGAATGTAAGATTCACACGCGAGGGTGATTAAAATATATTTAATCTTGTGATTAATTATGGCATGTATGCTTTTGAAAAGAGATTAATAGGAGAATATTCCAAAACACCCAACTTCTCTCCAAGAATTCTCTCAAAGAACCTTGAATTGCATTAGGTAATTAATTTTAGTCTAAGATATCCAAAGCAAGATGAGCATTGGTATCAATGTTATGAATATCGTACCGAATCTGATATCAGACTGAATTTTAGTATGGTACTGTACCAGTACCGGTCAATATCAGGTATCGTTTCGGGTAATTTTTAAATTTTATAAAATAGTTTATGAATTTTTTTAAAAATTACAATATAATCCATTAGTATATTGCATTGTATACTTTGTAATTTACATCAAGCATGTCTCCCAAAAGCATCCTCTCCTCCATGTTTTGGGGTTGTTATGTTTTTGCTAATTACTGGTTTTTCCTTACCATTTGTACTTAGTTTCTTTTTAATACATTCACTTTCTTATTACAAGAATTGCATTCTTCATTTTCAAACCCTAATTCATTTCAACGAATTTTTCTTACTCCTAATTTAAATGGGAAAAGAGAATGAGTATAAGGCTAAAAGATTAAAGGATATTCTTATTCATTTAATTCAAAAATCAAGTCTTCAAAGATGTCCTCAGTAATGTTAGCAGATATTGGTAAATTGTGTTAACGTTAAAATAGACATATATAAAATTATATCTCTTCTTATTAAAGATCAAAACTGCCTTTTGCTTTTTTTTTAAATTTTCAATAATGATAAATCCATCACATATTATGGAGTAAAAAAATCATTAAATATGTCAATAATGGAACATATTTAATGGATATATTACGAATGCTCTTTATCAATTTGAACATAATTTTACTAAGTTAATTTATTATTCGATGTTTCATACCCATCATCACTGCATATATTATGTTATTCAAGTATTTGGTAGATTGGTTTATCCTTATTGAGTCAAAATATTCTTAATATGACTATTACATACTTGAGAATTATATCTTAGTTCTTATGATATAAGGAACAAGGGAGAGCTTTAGAGCAAATATATTTGTGAACATAAGATTATAAGTTTGAATTACGGAACCAACCTCTTTATAAAAATTACAAAAGAAAAGTTGTTTACGGTGATAAATCTATCTTAACCCTCGTAAAATTGAGAACTTTGTAAGCTTATTTTTGCTATACAAATTTATTTTAAATAGCAACACCACATTAAAGATTATAACTTATAAGATTTTCACTCTTAATAGTGGGGATTAACAAATTGGTGATTTGATAGGAAGGACGGTTTACTCGTTTAAAAGTCACTTCGGAATAGATTCCACCGTTTACACTAGTATTTTGATGTTTTCCATACCAATTCGGTAAGTAGAAAATATTATAGTATGGTTTACTTAATTGATAATTATTTCTTAATAGTTGAATTAACGTTTTAATAACTAGGTCAAAATACCATTTGAGTATCCAAATATGTGATTTCATACTTTTGAGTGTCTTAATTACTAACTATAATGCTTATGTTAAAATAATTTGAAATTTCATTAGTTAGTAGAATAAGTTTGACGAAATTTATAGAAATAGAACCTTATCAATTTTTGTAGTTTTATCACAATATTTTGACTAAAGTGTGAGGATGTTTTCATATAGTTTATCGTCTTGCCACTTTACTTTTGTTCTTCTTGTGTATTCTTATCACAATTTTATTTTTTGAATATCACAAAGGTTCGTAACAAATGAAATTAAGAATTGAAGAGGATTAATTTCTGACTTGATCCTTGCAATTTTAAAAATAAATAGGATTTTCGGCCTTTATCCTAGTGAAAGATAATTAATGTAATATATTAAAATAGTTAATTTATTTTTATCATCATCATTATTATTATTATTACATTCATTTTCCTCTTAAGATTACCCTCCACTAATCCCAAATCATAATATAACATGATGCCGCCCACTAAGTATGTTAATTAAATAAACATTACTTTCTCCAATGAATACCGTTCTCCGAACTCTTTAATAGGACCACACAAGATCATAACAACTACCATCCAAATCACCATGGAAATTTTTGGTAAAGTAGGCAGATCTACATCCATGTCACCAACTACACTCTAAATTATTGCCACAAGTACCTGCAGCTGGTGCCGCCCTTATTAAGTAAAGATTCTCATTCTCTTTACCAGATTTCTTTAAATCTTTATAAATACAAACCAAATCCATAATTTAAAGAGAAAATTAATCACTATCTTTTTATTTAGTTCATTTGGAAGAATAATAATAAAATTTATAATAAATATAACGAGGAATAAAAATAAATACGATTTCCATTTTTTTACTATATTAAAAGTATAAAATATTGCCGGAAAAATACTATCATTCAATCTTCATACTAATCTAAACATCTTTTTTAATTTCTTACCTATTCCTTTTCTACTTTCCCAAGTAACCAAGCACCCGTTAGAATCTCTTATTTTACTTGGAGTGTGTGAGTTCCAATCTTCTTTCCAATCAAAAGAAAACGACAGAAGTATCATGACTTTATCATATGTTTTAGGACAAGTTGTCACATTGTATATGGTAGCAAAGGAGGGAAAAGGGAAAGAGCCATGTTTTGTGCAAGAACTTCGAGTTGTAACGATGTCGGATCCGTCCCTGTTTACCTTAACGTTTATGATCTAACACCCATCAATGGCTATGCCTACTGGCTTGGACTTGGAGTCTACCACTCTGGACTTCAAGGTTAGTGTATGTTTCCTATGAACTTCTCTTCTTGTGAGATTATTACTCGCCTGTAAATGTAGCTTTCTGAATGTTCTTTGGTTTTTAGTGTGATAAATTGCTGTCTAGATCCCTTGTATATCGCTTTACTGGTAGTTTTCTTGTGCTTCCATCTTTGAATAAGATTTGCAGCATTTCAAGGTTGTTTGGTTGATGAGAACGTGCGAAGAGGAAAAAGTATTTGACTACCAGTTCCAAGAATTCCCTCCCTGAAAAACATGAAAACTCTGCTAAAATTTCACACAATTAGGTTTCCAAGTCCTGTGAACGCAGAATTTTCTACTTTATCTCCATCCAATGTCTCAAAACCTCATTATTGGTCTGAATTTCTGAAACTTTTTGGGCTGTAAATGATGCTTTATCACTGTCAAGCTTTTGGGTTTTACTTGTCGTATGTTTTTGGGTAAATAGCATCAACGAGCTTCGATCTTTTTAAAAAAGAAATCGCTTGCAATGCAGTTCATGGGGTTGAGTATGCATTTGGCGCTCATGAGTACTCATCAACTGGAATTTTCGAAGGGGAACCTAAACATGGCGATGGATTCATATTCAGAAAGTCGATTTTGATTGGAAAAACAGATATGAGTCCTACAGAGGTAAGAGCAGTAATGGAGACATTGGCAGGAGAGTACAGAGGGAATGCTTATAATCTGATGACCAAGAACTGCAACCATTTCTGCAAC
Organism: Erythroxylum coriaceum; assembly: GCA_026874005.2. Classification (NCBI taxonomy): domain Eukaryota; kingdom Viridiplantae; phylum Streptophyta; class Magnoliopsida; order Malpighiales; family Erythroxylaceae; genus Erythroxylum; species Erythroxylum coriaceum. Next base: position 6,509,811 of record JANQAP020000007.1, read on the forward strand.
GATGTTTGTCTTAGATTAACTGGGAATCCCATCCCAAGTTGGGTTAATCGGCTCGCCAGACTAGGTAAGAGAATTTTCTGTTCTCATTTTTCCTTGTTTTAAGGATCTCCATCTGTCTAGTCGTAAAATTTGCTCTTGAATGATGAGTTTGAATTGAAAATCCAGATTTAATCATTTCCTTGAAGTGAACACTAACATGGATGGGTTTTCGGGTAGATTTAACATACTTTCCAGTTTGTTTTTCAAAGATGAACACTAACATGGATGGGTTTTCGGGTAGATTTAACATACTTTCCAGTTTATTTTTCAAAGATGATAACCCGCACTAATTTGTTTTCTGCTAATATTTCAGTAATGAAATGTAAGCTTGGAACTTTATATGAATTGTTCACCAGTTCCTGAAATCTGAGACGATCTGTGGTCTTTCTGTAGGCTTTCTGTGCCATTGTGTTCTTCCGGCAACCTTAAATTCAACAAAAGTTCGAGGTCGTGTGATTGAAGATAAAGGCGATGAAGAGGAGAAGAAAAAGTTGAGTAACCAGTCGAAAACATATACAACGTCTAATTCTTCATCTTCTTCATCGTCTCCTGCTGGCAAGCAACTTCGCGGGAGAAGTAGAACTAGACGTGCAATTCCAACTCTTCGCCATTAGTCCTCCATTCTTCATCCCCTTGAGGATCCACAATTTCAAGATGTGATTTGAAAAGAAAAATCTGGGATTTGGATTCTTTTCCTGGTGAATTTATTGATCTAACAACGGAAATTATATGCATTGCAGACGTGCAGCGCATAACATGTAAATTCGCTCTTCTTCTTCTGTTTTTTTAATCTCGTTTTCTTTTGCTTTTTTTTTTTTTCAGTTTTCCCTTTTTCTTGTGGTGGTTTTCAAGTGAAGCTGACTGCAATCTTTTGTTTGTTTTCCATTGTGCCTCGGGAGCGATCCAATTAAGCATAGGATACCAATTGGTCAAAATATTTTCAACTCATTAGGCCATCTCCTTCCCCCTTTTTTTTTTTTTCAGTCAGACACTTAGGCCATGCTTGTGTTATGCTTTCTAGACAGTAAGGCACTTTGGAACAGTCTCAGAACGTGAAATTTTGACTAAAACAGAGAAAGGACCAAAACATGGTCTAAAAGTGTCACTCTAAGAAAGCACATGTTGCCATGTTCCCGAGTTTTTATTTTTTAGGTTTTTTAAAAAACTAGGAGACACTTCTTTTAGGTGAAAGAGAGGATCAGAAATTAAAAGGGAGGTAAATTTGGTACACCTCCATGCTCAAGGAAGTCAACAAATGAATAGTCTTTACTCTTTAGAAACCAATAAAATAAGCTTAGTTCAAAGTTGCTTAAAAAAGAACTTGCAAGAAACTAATCCTTGGGTTTTAAATCTTGAAAATAGTTGTAAGAGACGAGGTTATGTGAAGAGTACAACGTGGATTTCTTATTCCTTTAAATCTCTTGGATTCTGCCGTTGGAATGTATACATCACCATGTCCACCATTTTTTTTTTTTTTTGGTTACAATAGGGGGCGAGTTACAGAGCCCAAGAATCAGTTGTATGCATACTCACATTACGCAGG
>JANQAP020000007.1:6656875-6669143 GCA_026874005.2 Erythroxylum coriaceum
TGTAAAGGCATTTCTAAACGCCCATGGACCACTCACAATTACTATTTTACCCTTCCCATCGGTGATGGGATGTTACATAACCTATAAAGATTGCTTGACTTTTATCAGTCTCCATGTCTTTTTAGTAAGTAGGGATAAGTTTATTAGTCTAGGCGCTATAATGCCTAGTCCCCCCTTCTTTTGTGGTAGGCATATTACAGACCACTTCACTTTACCTCTTTGGAGTTTAGTTTATGACCAAACCACAGGAAATTCTTGAAGATTCTATCCATCTTCTTAGTGATATATATAGGGAAGACTAGATGGGATCCCCAGTGAACAACCATTGAAGAAAAAATTGTTTAATTAATTAAGATATGCGATATGCTTGCAATGGAAAGCTCTCTATGGCTCCAGCTGTTAATCATATTGAGGATTTTATCAATCAGGTGCTTGTATTCACTAGGATGGATTAACTGAAGAGATAGGAATTCTTAGACAGTTAATGGGTAGTTGTTGAATTCTAAATCCTATAATTAAGACTAAAAAAGGTGCAATGTTGGTTGCACTTCTGAATATGAATATAACACTCTTGTTATTTTTTATAGATAATCTAGATGTCTTATTAAACATTTTGAAAGTAGTGATGAGGGATGAGACTAAGTTACAATCAACTTTAGAGAACAAAAATAAATCATTAGCAAAGTTTAGGCTTATGATCTTCAGCTTCCTGCATTTCCTATGGAACTTAAAGCTAGAATTTATTTCCACCACTTGGTTAGAAACTTTTTGAGTACTAATATTACTAGTAAGAACAAATTAGGGGAGAGATGATCCCGTCGTTTGATTCCTCTTACACCGTTGATTGCTTTTGATAGTTCCCCATTAATGAGGATTTTAAAAGATACAGTGCTTACATATTATTATATCCATATACGAAATGTCATAGGCATGTACTATATTGGTAAGGAAAGACTAATCCATCATGTCATATGCTTTTTGAAAATCCACTTTCATGGCACAATTCTTTAACCTCTCTTTCTTCTGTAATACTTGAAGAGTACTTGTATAATAAAATGTTATCACCAATCGATCTACTATAAATATAAGCTCCTTGTGTATAATCAATATGGTTAGGTAATATAGCTTTCAATCTTAGTGACAAGACTTTGGAGATAATTTTATATATTATGTTGCAATAAGTTATGGATCCAAAATCCTTAAAATTAGTAGGATTTATACCTTTAGGAACTAATGTGATTTGAGTGCTAGTAATTTATTTCAATAACTTTACTTTGTTAAAGAATTCCAATACTGCCTCCACAATCATCTTATTAGTGATGTGCCATGTTTTGAAGAAAAAGTTGGTATTAAAACCATCTAGAACTGGAGCTTTCTTAGGATGTAGTGATCTAAATGCCTTATTGATCTCCTAAATGGAGACAGGTTTAGAGAGAAGTCTGAATTCTTGAGGGGAAAGTTGATCCTAAATGATTTCTTTAATTAATCTTAGTAAGGAGTTGGAATTTAAGGCAAAACATAAAATATTGATGAAATGCTCCTCAGCTTCCTCGATGATCTTGTATTGAGAATCTATATTGGTACTTGAGGGATAAATAAAGACAATTATGCTAGTTTTTTGCCCTAGCAATGATTGCTTTATGGAAAAAGAGATGAGTTCTTATCTCTATGTTATAACCAAGTCACTCTAGATCTTTGTTTCATTAAAGAGTGATGGAAGGTCAAGGCTTGGGAAAGAGTATCCAAAGCTTGTTTCTCCTAATTTTTGAGCTGAGTGCAAGTAAGATTGCTTTAGAAAGTTGACTAGATTTGATATAAGGATTTAGATGGTGAATGCTAACCATATTTTGCTTATGGAATTGCTTAATTTCCTCCTTAATTCTTTGAAACTTCCTTGTAAGGATGAACTGTTGCATCCAATAGTAACATTAGACCCTTTCTCTATCACATCAAGAAAACCTACAATACTTATAAGAAAATTATTAAATCTAAAAAGGAAGTGATTGGTTTTCCTAGTAAAGTTGAGGGAGACTAGAATTAGGGAGTGGTCAGAAAGCTTAGTGTTGGAAAAGATAGCTTGAGAATAAGGAAATTTTTGCTTCCACTTCAAGTTAGTCAGGCATCTATCTAGTTTCATCATGATGAAAGTGCTTCCATCCTACTTATTTCTCCATGCGAAAATATTTTAACCATAGGGGTGATCAGTCACTTAGATGTCACTAAGACATCTCTTTATATCTTCACAGAAATGTTTATGAGCTATTCTACCTTCTAACTCTTCAGGGCATGTTGTAGCATTAAAGTCGCCTAAGAGGAGCTAGGGATCCTTTATCATAAGGCCAATACTTCTAAGATTAGTCTCCAAAACATCCCTTTGAAAAGAGTATTTATAAGTACAGATGAATGATAAGTGGATGTTGACATTCAATTCCAGCAAATGAACCTCTCTAAATGAATAATTTGATCAATAATAGTAGAGTTAAGAATTGAAACTCTGGTTTGATTGTACACCACTAGTATTCTCCCATTGGGATGTTTATCATAGTTGTGAATTAACTTCCATTGACTTAGAAAAAATCCCAAAATATCACAATTGTATCACTTGCTTCCTATATGAAGTCTTTTAACAAAAAAATTTTATTAGGGAAATTAAGACCCCTAATATTCCATGCTGAAAAAATCATGAGGTTTAGTCTAGTGAGGATCTTGTCTTTCTACTGGATCTTGTCTTACTAGCAGATATGAACCCAGTTTCCTCATTGCAAAAATTAATTACTATAGTTACCTTGGTGGGGTACCTGAGGCATTGCTATTAACCACTTCTTCCTATGATTTTTTTTATCATTTTTGGGATTTCCATTCACTTCTATATTTACTGCTTCATTAGTAACTACTAATATAGTCTGCTTAGTATTGATTTCTTCTTTAGCTATTGTTGCTATTTCCTAAGTTTGTATATTGTCAGCATCATTCATATCTTAAGAAAAGCCAAACTTAAATAACCTACCAATGGCCTTCTAGGTTTTCTTGGTTGAGGCAAAAAGGGGCTTTCATGCATAGGACACCTTAACCACATCTTTAACCAGCTCCATATTGTCATTCAGCTTGAGTAATGTTATCTCATCCGGTAAGTACTTCATTGTATCCACCACCACAAACACTCTGGCATATTTAATCTTATTAGTTTCTATTGTGGCTTCATCCGTACATATGAGTTTTCTTAGAAAGCTTGCCAAGTGGCTCAACCCAATAGTTGTCCAGTACTCTAAAGGTATGCCACAAATGTATATCTATATGGGGATGTTAGATTGTTTGATTTCTTGACAGTCTACTCCTAGTCTCTAGTTTTGAAGAGCAAAAGCTTATTGTTCACATGTCAAAGACCAAATTCAAGGACTTTTGTGGCTTCATATTTTCTTTGAAATTTGAAGAGAAAGATGTCTTGATCATTAACAAGTAAGTATTTGAAATCTAAGGATTTCCAATTTTTCATTGCCCAAGTTTTCATTGAAATAAAGGAGATTCTTCTATCCAGAAAGATCTAATCAAAGTAGCATTCCAGAGTTCAGTTCTTGCTTTGAGTGCTTCTAAAGTTGGTACAACAATTTAAGTTTCAAAATTGTCTGAGGTATAGTAAGAGAGTTTAAGTTCAAGATTAAAGTCTTTAAAAACTTAAGTCCAAATTCTCTTCAGTAATTCCTGCAGAGACTAGAATTTTAGCTCTAAGAGCAAGGTTAGGGCTAAGTGGAGGGGAATATGGAGGTGGGGCATAGGGCAGGTGCAAAAGGGAGAGAATTAGACGATTTGAAGGATTCTCCAAGCCCTAGGGACTGAGTTTTTTAGGGTAGGATTGGAAAGTCTTCAAATATGCACTACTTAAGGCTTGGAGAGTTTCTAACAGGAAGCATATTGGATGATAGTTCAAGAAAGTGCCAACAAAAAATTTCTAAAAATAGTAACTTATAGTGGAGGGAAAAGGGAAATTACGAAATCACCCTTATAATTTTTTAGAGGAGGGAACGATGAAAACATGAATGAGCAAGAGGTGAGGGAAAGAGTTAGAGGAGAAGAAGGGAAGGAAGGTGCACTAAGAGAGCAAGAAGAAAAGTTGAGAAACAACTTAGATACCAGCAACAAAAAGAGGAAGGAAGCAGGATAACATTAGTGCCACTTTTAATGTTGACGATCTTTCTCTTTATAATATAGATAATGATTTAAGGTTGAATTCTATAAGGAATGATGTGATCATGAGAAGTTAAGCTTCAAAGGATCTATTGATTATGCTTATTGGACTAATTACAAGGGAACCATTGATTATGTCTTGAATAGGATGATTTAAGATATACATACTAATCAAGCTTCAAGAACTAATTTGACAGGCTTTGTTAATATAAAAAGACCAACCATTGGTTAACTTAATTCGAGATAAGGTTGGAGAAGACTCAAATGTGAATACAACCTCCAACATGGCCATATATGTGAACACAGTCGCGTATTAACTTATGTAATTTTTAGGTCAAGTTCTCTGACACGAGTATGTTAGAGACTATTTTTTTCTTTATAAAAGTTATAAAAAATTGTTATCTTAAATCATATCCATTATCCTTAGAAGTTTTTGTAAAAAATATGACCCGACACATAGTCGAGTATCAAGTCAAGCTTGCTCAAAATTTTAATTATTTTTAAGTATTTAAGGGATGTTTCTTCTTAGTTTATGTTTTTGACATCTTTATTTATTAAGTTCTATAAATACATGTTTTCCTTATTTTTCATTAAAATTTGAGATTATCAAGGAATTTTCTCTTTGTGTCATTCAACTATTTAACGAATTTGGTTCTTGATTCTTTATAATCAATATGATAAGTTTCTTTATATATTTGCTTCACATTTCTTGGGTTTGGTTCAAACTTTTTCTTGGGTTCCTTAAGTTTGTAATCCTAAGTGGGTTCAAATCACACTCTGACAAGATCACTCTTCAATGTCACCTTTTAACTTATTTTAAAGTCTTTGAAAAACATTTTAATCTCTTTTTTAAACTAAGAGATTTTCCAATTGATGTTTTGATGATAAACAAAATAATTTCTACTAATGTGATTATTATTTTGATGAAAAGCAATGTTAGAACAAAATGAAGCCATAAACTTAAGAAGATAATGTATGATGTTAATAAAGGGAGGTTAAAGTTTACAGACGATGAAATGGAGATCAAAATAAAAACAAAAGAATATCAAGGCATCAATGTCATTTAACATATTGTATCATTATTTTTAAGTTCATTTTGTTAATTTGATGATCCAAAAGACTCAACATGCATAATCATTTCATCTTACTTCGTTGTATGAGTTTTTATGTTCATCAAAAGACATTAAAGCTTTTAATCTTAATATAAAATCCTCTTGATGTTATAAATAATCTTTGGGGAACATTTTGTGAAGTGTTTTAATCATATTTAAATTAAATAAATTGGTTTTGAGCATTTGAAGTTGTTAAAATCAATTTTGAGAATTTGAAGTTGTTAAAATAATCTTTTGATTGGTCAACTTATATAGGTTAGTGGTTGACCAATATAGTTTCAAGTTGTTAAATTTGAAGTTTGAGAGTTTGTTGTAACATTAGTTGACCAGTGTTCCAATGACAAGTGAATTTGGAGCTTTTAATGTATATTAGTTACTGGTATGCTATACTGGTCAACTAATACATCGAATATAGTTGTTGTAATGGCTAGTTCTTAACTCCAATAACTATTTTGGTCCCAAAAACCTATAAGTAGGTGTTTTCTTAATGATTTTAGAATTAATAAGGTTTTAGGTGTTGTATATACACATTTCAAAGAGTTTTTCAATCATTTGAGCATCATCGTGTCATATTTTTATAAGTAAGCCATTTTAAAGTTATGGGGTGAATAAGTGAGATATTTTTTAGTTGTAATACTTTGTTGGGGTCTTGAAAATTATACTTCAGGGTGAATCAATTGGCATTGAGGTTCATCTCCACCTTGGAAGAAAATTGTAAAAAAGGTTCCTCTTTAATGAGAAACATTGTATAAAGGTTATTCTTTGCCTTGAAAGAAGAATTATAGTGAAATTCCAGAAACAGTCTTGGGAGTGGACGTAGGCAAGGGTCGTTTACTGAATCACTATAAATTGATTTGTAACCTCTCCTCCCTATCCTCTTTAAATTATTGTTTAATTTATTTTAAGCAATTTTATCATACTCATCTATATTGATTATTATTAATTGAGTATATTAGTAATAAAATTTGTTAAATTTTATAAACCCAATTCATCTCTCTCTTGGGTGTCATTAGGGACTAATAAGTTGTATTAGATTAATGTAGGCATGTATTTCTAATAAATCCTATAGCAAAGATCATAAAGACATACTTAGGAGCATCATCATCATCATTAACCAAGAAGGACAAAGCATTAGTAGACCACATTTCTTTGATGGCAATAATTATCTTTATTGGGAATCTAGGAGAAGATTCTATTTAATGGTCGAAAGTGAAGACTTATGGGACATAGTTTCTAAAGGTCCCTTTATTCCAACGAAGATTGTATATAACAAAAAGGTACTCAAATTAAAGAAAGAATGGGAACCTCAAGATAAGAGATTAGTTTCCTTAAATAGTAGTGCCATACATATCCTTTTTTGTGCTTTAGGAAGAAATGAATTTAATAAGGTCTCTATGTGTGGAACAGCTTATGACATTTAGTATACATTAAAAATTACTCATGAGGGCACAAATCAAGTTAAGGAGAGCAAAGTAAGTATAATAACACACAAATATAAATTATTTCAAGTAAAGCATGATAAAAGCATTTCTAGCATGTATACTAATTCATTTATATTGTTAATGCTCTCAAAGGTCTTAAAAAGACCTATACTAATGTTGAAATGGTAAAAAAGTCGCTTAAGTCACTTTTGAAGACACGGGATGCCAAAGTGGAGGTCATACAAGAAGTGAAGCATCTAACAACACTGTCATTGGAAGAACTTATTATATCTCTCCTCACATACAAAATAAGGCTTCAAGAGACACAAGATGAAATGCCACTTCCAAAGAAAAAGAATTTAACATTTAAAGCCTCAAAAGAAGAATCAAGATATGAGGAAGAGACATCAATTAGTGAAAGCAAAGAAGAAGACATTGGTTTACTCACCAGAAAATTTAGTAAGTTCTTAAAGAAGAAATTCTCTAAAAGAAATACTTCAAAGAAGGTAAAAGTGACTTAAAATATAAATCCTCTTACATTATTTTTTTGAATGTAGAAAACTCAGCCATATAAAGTTACAATGTCCTTAACTCAAAGATAATGAGAAGTATGAGAGGAAATATAAGAAAGACAAGAAGAAAGTATTTAAAACATCAACTTAGGATGACACAAATGTATCTAAAAATGAGCATTAAGAAGAAGAGATATCTCATATGTGCTTTACCTCTATGGATAATGATAAGGTAACATCTAACCCTAATTCTTGTAATGATAGTGATGATGATATGAGATGATAAATTAGTTAAAAGTCTAAAAACCATGAGTAAAAAAAGAAAAATTATCTTTAAAAGTCAAGGAACCCAAACATATTTGGATGCATGCATAAGTAAGAATGAAAAGATAAAAAGTGAATTACATAGAATTAAAGCATCCAAAAAAATGTGATTATTGATGACAATTATAACTTGGATGCATTAAAGCATAAGAATGAAACATTGAAAAAGGAAATTGATGCTCTCAAGGATTCTTTATCCAAATTCACCAAAACGAGTGAAAAACTAGAAAACATGCTGGGAGCTTAAAAGAATTACAATGATAGGTATGGAATTAGATATAAATGTGAAAGTGTTTCCAACACTAAAACTACTTTTGTTAAAGGAAAACATTTACATAGTGAAAAACCATTACCTAGAATGACAAACGAGCATAGACCATCTACATCCAAACATACAAATGCATATGACACATTCACTATAGCCCAACCTAAGATCAAACATTATGCTTTCATATATGGCTCGTAACCCAGGTAAAGAGTTCAATACTCTTAAGAAAGAATAGATATAATTTTTATTATAACATATAAACCCACTCACACCCTTGTAAAAGCATGCATTAAAAATTCATTCATAATAGGTATCATACATATAATCATGGTAGGACTTTTCACCATCTTAAATGACAATTCAATACATTTAATATCCAAATAAAACTTCCTCATTATACATACACATATAGAATTCCAAGCAATACGTTCATACATCAATGTTATAATGGTAATTATCATACTATCAATTCATATAACATGGTATGTCATTTTTATTATAAGTTTGGACATGTTGACAGATTTTATTTTCTAAACAAAGAATGACAAGAAAACCTTTAAAAGTGTGGGTTGAACAGAAGACAAGGCCAAACAATCAAGGAACCAAGCTTAATTGGATTCCTAAAACACATTGATTACCTTGATTTATAAGGCTATTAGAAAAATAAGAGCAAATGGTATGTAGAACATATTATAGTATTATTAATAAGTTTATGCATTTTATCTTGATGAATCTAACCTTCTTGTCTATAATAAAGTCATAAAGATGTTGTTGTAGGATATAGAGAACTTAACCCCTAAATTAACCATCAAGACTTCTCAAATTATTGAAATCATTGACAACGATGAGATGGATGAAGTGCCACTAATGGATTAAGAATTCAAGAAAAATCTTCATTCAAATATCTCATAAGTAATGTTCAACATTAGTTAATTATTAGAAATACGCGATTGCTTGCATTTATATGTCAATTTAAGTATAAATCCTTGGTGATAATTATTTAAGTTTGAATTACGAATAAGGTGTTTGTAAAGTGTGAACCTTAGTATTTAGAGACTATATGCAAAATAAGGTCACTAATTTAGAATTTACATCAATTAGATTATTATTTCTCTAAACTTTTGAATAAGAATAAATCTTGCTTAATTAAAGGAAATTTAGTTTTTGTTTAATATGAATTCTTTTTTATATGGCCTTTTATATGATTAAATTCTTTTTTTATTATCTTTACTTGTTTGATATGTGTTTTAATATTATTTTGTTGAAGTTTTGATGTTTTAATTTGAGCTTCAATGATAGTTTCTTAATCTATCTATTTAAATGGTCGATCAATATCTTAGTGTGGTCGACCAATATCTTTAAAATTCACTCCTTTTTACTCTTCAGTGTGTTTGCTTTTTAGTTGTTTATCTGATCCCCAAATAGTCTTATTAGTCGATTGATGTCTTTAGTAGTCGTTAATGTCCCAATATCTAACATTCTTTTATCTTTCTAGTGTTTATTTTTGTCGAAGCTTTAGTCACCTAATTACTTACACTAGTTGACTAATATTTTGGAGTGGTTGACCAATGTTGCTTTTTAAAGAAAGTTTACAGTTCCAGTATGTTTCTGAGAAGTTTTATTGTATGAATGTTCAACCACAAAGCTATAATGGTCAATCAATATCTCCTTTAAGGAAGATAATTAAGTTAACTTGTGATATATTGGGTTATATATAGAGGTCAACCTTTTACTGGTCGATCAGTTTCCTTGAATGGTTGCCCACTATAGATGATTTAATGCCCTCTCTTTAGCCTTGCATCTTTTTTCTCTTTTTCTTATTTAAGGCTCCCCAAAACCTTAGATAAGTCACGTGTATCTTTGAAAAACACCACATATCATTGTAAATAGCTACCCTTTCAATTTTGTCCTCTTTTTATTAAAGATCTTTATAATTCACATTCTGTTGAGATAGACCTTAACTTTAGGATTACTTGATAATGTTCATGTCTTTTCTATAAATTACATGATTTATTTAACTTTTTTCAAATGTGATTGCATCATATTTGTCATTATAGAATTTTGAATTTGACTACTTTATTCAATCATTACTTTTAAATTTAGAACTTCGTAAATTATATATTCTTTTATAAAATTGATTATTGGAAATTGCAATTATGCTTTATTTGTAACAATTCCAACTCTTAAGTTTGTTGAAACTTTCTATTGATATTTTAATTAAAATTTTAACTTACTAATAATACTAAATTTGGGAATTTTAAAATTCGTCACAATTAGGATTTTTTTAAATCAAAATTGACTTTTTTTCTTTCATCCTTAAACATTCAATAGCACTCTTTAATGAGAAATTTTATCAATTTTATTCAAATATGTTTTGTCTTTTTGATCAAGTTAGTTTGAAGCATGAAACATTACTTTTTACATTTATTAATGATTTATTTTTTATAACTCCAAAAGGGGGAGAAATTTTAGTAATATTATATTTAGAGGGAGTGATAACATTTAAAGGGAGTGATAAATTTTAATGGGAGCAAATGTCTTCTCATATGCTTTAGTAAATTTATATTATCTATATATATTGATATCTCTTATATTTTGAATATATTTTGTTCTTGATATTAAATTATGTTTTATACATGCATTAAGGGGGAGCTAATCATTACTTTGATAGTTATTTGTATGCTTAACTTCATTATTATTCTCTTATATCACAAATATTTTCTCATCATCAAAAAGGGGGAGATTATTGAACCAAAGGAGGTTCCAATTAATGTTTTAATGATAACAAAATATAATTACTACTAATGTGATTATTATTTTGATGACAAGCAATTTATAACAAAATGAAGCCATAAACTCAAGAAGATAGTTATGAAGTTGATAAAGAGAAGTTGAAGTTTGCAACTGCTGAAATGAAGATAAAAAAAATTTGAAGAAGATCAAGGCATCAAGGTCATTTTATATATTGTATTATTATTTGTAAGCTCATATTGTTAATTTGATGATCCAAAAGGCTCACCATGCATAATCTTTTGATCTTACTTCATTGCATGAGTCTTTACATTCATTAAAAAGAACTAAAGCTTTTAATCTTAATATAAAAGAATTTTGATCTATTAAATAATCTATGAGAAAATTTAGGAAGTGTATTAATCATTTATAGATTAAACAAATTGGTTTTGAGCATTTAAAGTTGTTAAAATTATGTTTTTGGGGTGATTGGTCGATCCGAGTAGGTTAATAGTCGACTAATATAGGTTTAAATTGTTAAATTTGAAGTATTGTTGTAACATTGGTTGATATATTAGTTGGTTAATATGCATATTGGTTGACTAATATATTAGTTGGTTAATATGCATATTGGTTGACTAATATATGTATTGGTCGATCAATGTTTCAACGATTAGTGAATTTGGAGCTTTTAATGCATACTGGTTAACCAGTGCGTCAAATATAGTCATTATAACAACTAGTTCTTGGCTCCAACAATAATTTTAGGTCATAAAATAATATAAATAAATTTCTTCTTATTGGTTTTAGAACCAATAAGGTTTTGGATGTTGTATATACGCATTTCAAAGAGTTATTCAATCATTTGAGCATCATTGTATTATATTTGTGTAAGTGAGCTATTTTGGAGTTATCAAGTAAATAAGTGAGATATTTTTTAGTTGTAATACTTTGTTGGGATGTTGAATATTGTACTTGGGGATGATCCAAGTGATATTGAGGTTCCTCTTCACATTGGAAGAAGATTGCACAAATGGTTCCTCTTTATCAAGAAAGGTTGTATAAAGGTTATTTTTAGCCTTGAAAGAAGAATTATAGTAGAATTCCTATAAGAGTCTTAAGTGTGGACGTAGGAGAGCATTTTCTACCGAATATTATAAATTGATTTACATTCTCTCCTCCCTATCCTCTTTAAAATATTGTTCAATTGTTTGATTAATTTATGTTAAGCAATTTTCTCATACTCATGTATATTGATTATTGTTAATTGAGTATATTGGTTAAATAGAACTTGATGAATTTTGTAAACACCAAATCACCCCCTCCCCCCCATCTTTTGAATAATCTCTATTAACACTTGTTTATGCAATCTAAGTTTTAAGCATCAACTCTAAAACTTTCCACAAACTTTTCTTTACAATATTGCTTTCTAATGTTATTTATCATAACTTAAACAAATTCATTAGTATCTCAATATTTTTTTATTAACAAGTTATGGGCCTAAAAATGCTTGGTTCAACACTTTAACTTGCTCATTTTACTAGTTTAGGGATTTAATCATTATATGATATATTTAGGGCATAATGCATAAATTCATCAATAATCAAGACAAATTTAATTTTTGAGTTGTAAAGGAACTATATTTGTAACATCCCATCACCGATGGGAAGGGTAGAATAGTAATTTTGAGTGGTCCATGGGCGTTTAGAAATGCCTTTA
>JANQAP020000007.1:6799018-6813725 GCA_026874005.2 Erythroxylum coriaceum
AGAACTTGCAATGGTTAGCTTCAAATTCTGCATCATAATTCATTCTTGTCATTGTGTCAATTGTCTGCATGATAACACAATTATTTGCAACATTGGTTGAATTAATGCACATTCTTATCTTCTAGGGAGTTAACCTTCTGAGATTTGATTCCCTGCTCCTCACTCATAGTTCAGTTGTTTACTTTGCTAATAATGCAACCTTGATGGAGGTCAGTTCATATGCAACATATCTGTTGTTTTTCATCTTCCGCAGGTAACTGCTTTTAGGTCTATGATGAATAACGAGATGATGGTGGGTGTTTTTTCTCATTCAACAGCAGTTGGCAAGTTGCGTGAAGACTTGCATGACGTTCCTGCAGATGCTCGTGTCAATTTACCTCGCTACAGTTTAGATGAAGCGGATGCCGTCTCCCATTATTACCTGAGGTATGGGAAGTAATGTCCCAGTTTGTAAATAAGGATAACGTAGGGCATTGATATTTGGTTCACATCTCAGTGTTAATTTTGTGGCAGACAAAGACTAATACGTCATGAAGCGTTTTCAGAGGACAAATGGAAGAAAGTATACTATTTGTGGAATGGAAACGGAGCAGAAATGAGGCCCTTAGTTCCTCTTATCCGATGGCCTTTTCAAGATGACTTCTTTGTTTCACCAGTTGAGTTCACGTGTTCTATGGTCCTATGCTTCTCATCCACCTTACAATTGATGTTCTTCAAGAATCCCAAATGCCAATTTGGCAAATTACTTTCTTTCCTCAATTTAGGATTGGAAAATTGCAATTTTTAATCCTCAGGATGATGCAGGCAGTTTTGGTGCTAGAACAAATCAATAGCATTTTCATGGATGTCGTAGACGTGCTAGAATAGAGAATTCTTGTAGCATGAGTATGCACTCTGTGTTATTAACACATGTTATAGTTGTTCCATCTAATAATACTTTCAAATGAAGGTCATGTTGACATACGTGCTCGTATGGATAATCATTCAAAGCATTCTAATCTCAGTTAACTTCAACGCCTGTAATGCTTGAATCAGTTTATCAACAACTCAGAGACATTTTTCATGCAGATTTTAATATCATAAGCGGTTACATTTCCTACAAGTATGAATTCGGAAGGAAACATGATCGATTGAAACATAATGAACCTTGAAAATGACTAGTTCAGGACAGAAATTCCAGAACTATTTATTAACGCCAGTAAGCAACAGAAAATTATCATTAAAATTTTATTTACATACTAACTATTGATTACATAGCATCGTCATATTGACTTTTTGCTTTCAAATTTCGTGTACCATAAATCTTCATTCCTATTCCCTTTTAAAGTCTCGTTGGGAATTTAGGGCTTGTGTGTCATTGCCTCCAGTCAGCTAGGCAAAATATTGCATCACCAGTGTGCGCTGTACTGTCATCGATTTTGCCAATGATCACACAGCCAAGGGCCTTAGCAATGATAATATGCTCCAGCGAGTAACTCAAGCTATGGCAATGGGTAATCTCTTAAAGTTCTGCACTGTAGTTGCTGATGTGACTTTAAGGCTTCAGGATGGACCATGTTGATCATTGAAGTGTATCAGAATGGAGATTGGCATAACGGGCATGATGATTTGTGAGAGGTTGAGAACCACTTGTATAGGCAGGCAGAATGGACCTTGTCCTTGCAGGTCCTGTAGGCAAGACGAGGAGAACATGCAAGCACAAGGAAGGCTAAGTATGGATGATACTGTAGCATATGGGGCATTTCTCATCACCTTCAAATTCCTTGTCAAAATTGCTCTTCCATATTTGAATGGCTTCAACCAAAGCCCCGTTCTACATAAGAGAAGAATCATCACTTCTAAAAATCTTCAAACAGACATTCTTAATTTATATCATGCTTTCACGCCAATTCATCCAAATTAATGATGTCCAAGCATGATTAGTTCATAAATAAGGCTTAGTGAAACATGTAACCACCACTACTTTCTTAACTTTTCCTTTTTATCACATTAAGAAAAGGGAAAATATAGATCAAGTATAAGAATCTTGAAATGCCGATCTTCCTAATTGAACATCACAGTTCTGCTAATTATTTTAATTACTTTTAATTGGAATGCAAATCTATAATTGATTTATTTGCTATAAATGGCTTATTCACTTATGAGCCTCATCCAACAGCTCAAGTTTTTGAGTTGAATGGTTTCTCATATGGCTAATTAACAATGTTGAATCTTCCAAGAATTTTTAAACATCTTCTAAGAACTAAATGCATCTTTGTTGGGAAACCTACAGTGATGTGTTAGTTTATTCTCATTTTCTTTTCCCCTTCAACATCCTACTTCTCATTCCACGAATGCTTTGCAATGTAATCATTTTTCGTCAACCTTCCACATTCACAGGACAAGCTAGAAGCTCATAATCCAAGACTAGTACCACCTTAACCAGGATAACAATCACTTTAAAAATATAACACAAAACAGTGGCATATGTAGCAAATACCTGATTTCGGACAAACATCGTCATTGACATCAGCCATTTCCTTTGCTTCACCTCACTGATGCCTAGGCTTCTTATACATTCAACATCCACGGCACGTAAAGGGTAAGACACAGGAAGACGAATAAGCAGATCCACTCCAGTCTCATCCTTCATATATGTAGCAACAACCTCATTTGCTGACTTGCTTACACTCACTGAAAAGTTCTCATTAGCAAAATTGGCATTTTTTATCTACATCAAGAACAAAATCTTGTCCTTGGGGCACATATAAAACTAACCAACCTTCGTCACGAGCCTAATGAATAAATATGGCAAGTGTAATACTCTTTCCATAGCCGACAGGACCATCTAACACAATTTGTTTTCTAACTTTTACGCCTAGAAACATTAAACTGATGAGAAACCAGACAATCATTAAGCACCACTTGCAATGACAACAATAAAGATCCAAGCAAGATGTCATGTTATTAATGATAAAGTAAACAATGCAAATGCTAACTACACTAAAATGTAGGATAACAGTATAGGGAGCAGTAACAACCATCATCAATCTAAGAAGTTGATTAACTATGTGAAATAACTCCCGTAATGATATTATCCTATCCAACAGTAGTTTCTATCCATTTTACCCTCCAAACCTTAATCCAATACCCCCATCCAACACCCGGTACCCACTCCTAAAAGAGAACGGGCATAAAAACCATAAGAACAAAAGGAGAGGCAACCTAAAACACTCAGTTTCATTTCAGCATTTTCATGATTTAGTTTTGAGCATTCACATTCCATCAGCTATCACTATTATCACTAGAAGTTATAAAGACATCTTATATGGCTCCTGCTCTTTATGTGCATAATGAGAATAATACATAGAATCTTATCTACGCACACAAAGGGGAATGAAGAAATAGAATCCCCTCAGCAATGCGCCATATTAAATACTCACAGAATTGTAATCGTGACAGTATAAAAATCCAATATCCGTCAAAGCAAGCTACTTTAGCTATGAATGACTATGTAGACTTCACGTTATCAACATCAAAATTCAATCTTTTGCGTACGGAGTTGGGATAAGGCTAAATAACATGGAAAGTTGCAATCTTTTCTGCTTTTCATTGATAAAGCTAGTGAAGTCATTCAGAAATGATCGATTCCCCGTAGGGTATTGCTTCCTATGATTGTAAAGGCTCACAAATTGGAGTTAACTAACATAAAAGGTAACTTAATGCATAAGCCTGAACAAAAGACAACAATAATCTTCCTTCCTCCCAATTCGCCGAGCAGCCCAATTCCTATAACTGATCATGACAGAAACTGTGAAAATCCCATGTGGATACACTATTAAAAAAAAGTAAAAAGGAGAAGCACAAAAACTAGAACCACCCATCTCAAAAAGTACAGAAAGAAGGAAGAAGAAGAAAAGAAAAAGATCAGAAATTTCGAAACAAAGTGAAAAGGACATGAACTGATTACAGAAACAAAACTTACAAAGCATTAGGATGCTGTATATCAACCTCCAAGACTTTGAGAGAGTCCAGATATGAGGATTTGGTCAACTGGTAATACATAATCTCCATCTCTCTCCAACAAAGTTTGTTCCTCCAAGAAATCAAACGCACAAAATAAAACCAGACCAGGGACTTCTCGTCTCTCTCTACCTTTAAAACTCTTTTTCTGGGGGGTACTCAGACAATCACTGTCTCTACGTTTTTGTACAGAGAGAAGCACCCAAAATGGTCAGAGAAAAAGAGCAAGCGTGCAAGAAAGTATGCGAGAGAGTGGAAGAAACAAAAGCGAGAGAGTCACAGAGCATACCTCAGCCTTTAAGAATCCTAAAACTCGATCAAGGACGGAGATGTTCCATGAATTAAGAGGGGAAGGCAAGATTTGAGGCGGGAGGCAAAATCAAACAAAGACAAGGAATCGGCTTGGCTCGCTTAAAATGTAGACGTTTTAAATGCTTTAATTAAAACGAGTTAAACGTAGACGTTTTAAATGTGGCACAAATAGGATCAGCGTTAGTGGCACAGGTAATTTGATGCCCTCTTTTGATGGGTTAGACAGAGACCGGTTGCCAACTCTTGTGTGCTGGTTACGGGTACGATGATAAGTGTAAAGTGATTGATTTTTATTATTTTTATTTTCAATACAAAGTGCATTTTTTAACTTTAATAAAAAAATTAATTAAGTATTACGTCAATAGTAGTAGTTGGTCCATCCAAAAAGTCAAAACTCGTTTCGCCATAACTCAATTTATCTCCTTTTCCCTTCTCTAATTGATCTCACTCTCCCGTTTTGAAAGTATCTAGCCCTCAGATTTTGAGAACAAGAAGGTGAGAAGAGAAGGAATGAACAGAAGGTCGTAGAAAAATGGTGGTATTGCCAAAAAATTTTCCATTTGGTAGACAATAATTAATTGTATTGTAACAGTTTTAATAACGTATCCTTTAAGTTACGTAAATTTGATCTTAGATAAAGCTAATAAAGTGACTCAATAAAGAATCTGAATTAATGTGCTGAAGTCCAGGAAAAAAATGAACTCGATCAGTATGAACCGAACTCATATTGAGCCCGTGATGGGAGATTCAATATGGATGTTATATATAAAAAGTTAAGATCTCTTATAGCTACTGTAGTAAATCGTGAGCGTACAGATACTCTGACCCATTCGAAGGTTTATGTATACAGAAGGGCTTTAATGCGTTATGGTGAGCGACTCTCATGAAGGTCTTGGTAGATTCGCGCTCGTTATGGCTTTGGAAAGCTCCTCCGAAAGTTATGGAATCGAAATCAAGTATTTCTACATTTCTTCGTTATTTGCCTTTCATGTTCGATTCGGGATTCGTAACTATGGCTTCTGTTACGTGTTACACGTGGTATTAGAGCTGTTACATGATTAGGTGGCAAAAAACAAAGAATTTTCGATCTTTCTCCATAAAAGTTTAAGAAAATAAAGTTGTGTTTCTCGATTTTTGTCTTGCAAAATGATGCTTGAATGTATGCTAAATACGATTAGCATTGAAAAACAAGTTGAAAACGGGCTAAAAGTCACCAAAAATTGCCTGGGACGTTGCTGGTGATAGAGAACATCACACGCGTCTGACGATTGAATAATGACTCCAGGTGGTAGGTAAGATGGGAGTGTGTGTCGCACGCGCTGGCCGGATGTGTAACACGTCACATGGTGCGACGACTGATGAGTGTGGCGCACGTGATGCACACGCCAAACGCATACAGAAACCCAGCAGAGGTGGTGGGATAGGCATGGGGGTGGCACGCGTCAGTCGTGCATCCCACCACGTGGTGCTCGCAGTGAAGGACGTGTGTCAGGTGCATGTATTACACACACTAGACAAGGTTAACGAGTCTCGGCAGACACGCCAACAGTGATCAAGATGCCTGGGTGCCCATCTAATACGTGTGGTTATTTGGTACGTAAAGGCGGGCGTGTGCACGACATGCGTGCCCCACCACTCACTTGGTGACACCAGCGCACTAATGTGGCGATGATGTAATGCTGACGTCAGCACACTAAAGGACAAAAAGAACTTTAAATTTTCAAAATTCTCATAAAGTTGCCCCAAGTTATTTTGGGTCAGTTTTTCAGGTCCAAGGAATTCATAAAAATAAGTTTTTAATTTTTCTGGATTTATTACATTGATAATAAATAAACTTAACTCCAGAAAAAGGAAATAAAGCATTCTAAAGCCATTTTTTAGTGAATTTTTGTGATATGAACTTGACATAAGTGAGATACTTGAGGTTTTCGTGTCTTATGTGGTAGGCTCAATGTTCAGTAATGCACAATAATCTCTCTGATTGAGATTTTTTATGACAAAAGTCTCAAATAAAGTTAATTGATAATGTTTTCAATACTAGTATGTGATAATTAAACTGTACATTCAGGTTTTGCATTTATTGATAGTACATTGTCACATATTGTATGCCCATAAAGAATGTGAGGATAACATAAAGGTACATCCCTTGTATTTATGGACCTTTTAGGTACTGATGAAAATGTAGTCACCACAGTTGCGTTTCGAATTATTATTTTAAATTGTTCTACTTGCACGTTGGGGGATGTCTTTGTTCTTATGCTTAGTTATTCTTACATAGGATTTTGAGAAGAGTATAAAGGTATTCGATGGAGGAGTTCGTCGTTTAAATGATCTATTCTCCCACAGGTAGTAGTGTCATGAGAGATGATGGTGCATACTCTGATCGCTTTTATGTGGAGGTCTAGTTGCATGTATTATGTATTTAGCCCATAGGTGTTTCATAATATATGTAATCGAATTCTCGATACATATACTATTTTAAGGCTTTGAGTATCGTTGTTATCCTACATTTGTGCTGATTTTTGCATTGTCATTTTGTGGTCACCTTTTTGGTTAACGAACACAGTGTCACCATTGAAGCCTTAACTGGTTTCAATTTGAAGAAATGGATAAAGGATGTATTGATTGTAATGGAGATTACAGATATTGATATGGTCATACGTACAGATAGGCCACCTCCACCTACATTTAGCAGCTCAGAGGCTAATAAAGTAGCTTATGTAGCCTGGGATTGGTCGAACACATTATGTTATATGATCATTAAGAGATCCATTCTGGGCCATCCGCTTAATGGACTTTTAGAGACGACCATAGCACAGGAGTTTCTTGATAATGTCTCCTACAGGTATATTATCTCATCTAATGTTGAGATAAGTGCCTTAATGAAAGAATTATTCTCTATGAGGTAAACTGGAGAAGGGGGAGTGCGGGAGTACAAATCAAGAATGGTCAATCTCCACAGTAAATGAAGGCGTTGAATATTCCTCTTCCTTATGTCTGTATAGTTCACTAGGCTCTGAATACATTCCCTCCAGAGTTTAGTATTCTGATTATCAGGAGGATGAGACTCAGGACATCAATGCATTAAATGAGCATTGTGTTGTAGAGTAGGAGAAGCTGAAGAACACTCATTATACAACATCAATTGGAACAATCAAAGGAAAGAAATCCAAATGCTCTCCGCATGTTCAGTCTGGTCAGTCTAGTATTGCTAAGGTTGATATCTAGGAGAGAGCTAATTAAAGGGAAGGAGAAGCTAATGGTTGGTAAGAATGAAGAAGTTGATGTACGATTTGTAGGGGATGCATGCTTGAACTTTGATATGGGATTTGTACTTTTATTATAGGACAAATTTTATATGTCATCTTTTTGACGGGATTTGATATCTGTATCAGTGTTTGACAAAAAGGGTTATTGTTTTGTCATTGATATTTCTGTTGTACAGTTATTTTTCAATGCAAAACATATCGGTATTGCATTCTTATTATATGGATTATATAGAATATGTCTTACCCCTCATGAGATGTATTGCTGAACATGTTACTCAAAAGAGACCTCTAATTAAGGAAAAGTCATACACGTTGTGCCATAAATGCTTAGGCCACATTTTCAGAGATAGAGTTGAGAGTTGATAAAGGAAAACATTCTTCCACCTCTAAATTTTGATGATCTAGAAACATATGTTGACTGTTACAGAGGCAAGTTAACCAAAATAAAGAAAAAAGTAGTCAACTCGAGATTTTGGCTTGTTGGATCTTATACATACGAATCTGACCGAGGGGAAGAGTATTATGGCAAACATGATGTTTCAGGACAAGAAAAGGTTCGTTTGCCAGATATGTGGAATCTTGTGGAATAATGACTCAATTCATTATACCTAATAGTCCTGAGCAAAATGGTGTAGCTGAAAGGTATAATCGCACCCTAAAGGACAAGTTGAAGTCAATGCAGAGCAAGACTAACCTACCTGATTATCTAGAAAAGATGGAAGCCTAACTATTCACACATTCATATATAGGGCTACCCTTGTTGAGGTACGGATGTATAATCCTTATAAAAGTAAATTGCACGATCATTCTACTCATTACTATTTAGTTAGATATCCCTACCACTCTAAAGGTTACAATCTCTACTGTATAGAAGAAGGGTCTAGAATTGTGGAATCATAAACAGCTAAGTTTCTGGAATATAATGTCTTTGATGAGGGTGGGCCCTCTCACCCTTCAGATGGTAGCAAGATAAATACTACAGTTATTTCGTATTTGCCACTTATACAGTCAGGTCCTATGGATCAAGGTCTTAATACCATGCCTGTGCAAGAATAAGAACTCATACCTGTACAAACAGTTGTTCTTGAGGTACAAGAACTAATGCAGTTACGAAGATCCATTAAAGTGAGACGACCTGCTATCTCATTTAATTACATAGTTCATCTAAGTGAACAGGACTATGACATTAGATATATTGCAGATCCATTTATTTTTTCAGAAGCTATTTATGAACCCAATGCAAACTTGTGATAGGATGCAATGAAGGAAGAGACATAATCCATGAAGCATAACAAGGTATGAGAGCTAGTTGATTTGCCTCAACGTTGCAAACTCGTCAATTGTAAATGGTTGTTTAAGACTAAGAAGGACATCTAGGGTAAAGTTGAACGGTTTAAGGCTCGGTTGGTTATTAGAGGATTCACTCAGAAAGAAAGGGTTAAATTTAATGTTACCTTCTCTCTCGAGTCCTCTAAGGATGCATTCAGAGTGATTATGACAATAGTAACTTATTATGATATGGAGCTACATTAAATGGATGTCAAGATCACTTTCCTGAATGAAGACCTTTATGAAGAGGTCTATATAGAGTTTGAAGGATTTTAGGATCAAAGAGAGACTAACAAGGTTTGCAAATTGAGAAAATCGATATATGGATTGAAATAAGCTTCCAGATAGTGGTACCTAAAGTTTGATGAGGTTTTAAACTCTTTTGACTTCATGGAAAACAAAGTTGGAAGATGCTTGTACTACAAGGTCAAGGGGAGCAAAGTTATCTTCCTATTGTTGTATGTGGATGATATATTACTCGCATTAAATGACTTAACCAAGTTGCATAAGGTTAAGCAACTTTTGACCAAGCACTGTGACATAAAGAATCTTGGTGAAACATCTTTTGTCCTAGGTATTGAGATTCACCGAGATAGATCTTAACACTATTTAAGCCTGTCATAGAGTACATACATTGAACGTGTGTTACAAAGGTTTAATATGACTACTTATAAACCTATCGTAGCACCTATCTCTCATAGGGAGAGATTATCTTTGACACAGTATCCAAAGAATGAAGTTAAGAGAGAGGCTAAAAAGAATCTTCCATATTCTGATAGTCTGATGTATGCCCATATGTGCACTAGGTCGAACATTACATTTGTTATTGGATTGCTAGATAGATATCTGGCTAACCTAGGTATAGACCACTGGAATGTTATTAAACGAGTGTTGAGATACTTAAAGGGAACGAAGGATTATATGTTGACATTTAGGATGGTCAACAATTTAAACCTCGTGGGGTTACAAAAAGGTCACCTTTTTAGATCAAGATTGATGTCTAGCAAAGCATCATGATTACCCAAATATTTAGGAATGTCAAAGTGATTTTGACTAACCTTTCTGTGCATAATTTTTCTGTATAATTCAATCCTTTCATCATACAATGTTTTGACTAGACATAGAGTACGAAATTAATGTCTACTTTATTTTGAGTCCAATCATATTATTTCTTTGCCATTAACTATCGATTCATTTAATGAAATTTGTAAACTATTTACAAAATGTCATTCTACCTTGGCCAAGGATTTCCTAAATCAATACTAATTGAGAATAATGAAGCATTCTTCCTAATTACTTTAGGGTTATGAATCCTATCTTGATCACTCAACTATCTTCATATAGTTCATGCTACATCCAATAACTACTGATTAAACGAACCATGATTAAATAAATCATAAGTAGTATCAAAACATAGCAATCCCTATACAAGATAACTTTGGTGACCTCAAGTCAAATGATCACTTATACAATTATCAAAATGAGAACTCCATAGACATACAAGTAATGTTCCTAATAGATTTCTCATATCGACTCTGTTCACTGAACTTGTTCTCTAACAAAAACTCACACATTTGTTCAAGTATCTCCATACTTTATTCTATGAGATCGACTACTTCCTTCATAAAGAAAAACAAAACATCCGCTAGTTTTTTTATGTTTTATTAATGTCCAGTCTTAATAGAACAATGACTAGGAAGATTTAGGCATAATACATAAATGTAATATGAATCTCATAATTATAACCTCATTATAATTTCATTTGCAATGTATAATAATCGCATGAAATTTATCATAAACATCTAAACATGTATAAGACAAAGAATACCTTTAAATATTTTGTCACTAAATTACAACCAAAAATATGTTGTTATCATCGAAGTCCTGAGAGCAACACCTTTTGCACTATACATCTCATACAATGCAATTGCATCATCCAATCTCCCACACCTAGAAAAGGCAAAAATCATCGTAGTCCATGCATATTCATTTTTTACTGTCATTGCCTCGAAAAATATAATTGCACTTTCCAAGCTCCCATTCCTTGCATAAGCAATAAGAATAAAAGTCCCCACCACTACGTCATTTTCATAACTTTCTTATTTGATTAAATGCTTTAAGTAATTATAAACTATTCATTTTCTCATACCAATTCCTTTGTTAAGCTAAGGTCTTAGGTTAATATCAAACTAAAGATTGGATTTGATGAAGAAGTAAACCATATGTGAGGTTTGAGTCTATAGAACTTGGAAATTTGTACAAATAACCATCTATCTATACCATTTGGTAAAACAATGAGTTACCATCAAATTTTCTAAGTATTCGATAAGTTAAAGATTATTAGTCAAATTGAATTGTTAATTTTGATCCTTTTCGTTCTTAAGGATCGATGGATATTGTAAGAGTCTTTGATCATTTAAAAGATATTATCATACTATTTTCTCAAGATTATAATTAATGCATCTAATATTAGTATCTTTTATGCTATTATGATACAAATATGTTCCCAGGCAGGAGTTGTTGATTTCTGCGCACTTTAATTTTGTTGATTTATGTGTATATGCTATCTTTAGCTTTGAACATGTTCGAATTGTATTAACTAATTAAAGTTATACCCTACACAAGTAAGGGTGATATTACATCATCACATAACTCAATGACATGTCTAATTGATTGAAGCCCCATCTATACAAGCTTTGATTGAAGCCCCATCTATATAAACTGTTCATGCCAATTAGTTTCCTAGTAGTTTTTTCCAGCACACAATTTCTATGTATTTTCATTCTAAGCTTCAAAATGATAAGTGTAGAATGGTTAGTGAAATTAATGATCCCATGTGACAATTACATTTATTAGTAATTCAATAATTTACTTTTAATTGTATAGCTACATGGACAAAAGTTGGCAACATTTTTGTTGTTAAATGTGGATGATTGGCTTATGTTAACTCATTTATTATTACGAAACTCTGCTAGTTCAACTCCTGATGGCACTTGATTACTTACATGCCAACTACACACTTCGTCATGATGTCAAAGTATGTCCACATAAATAATAACCAATATATGTATATGATATCTTTTGAATGGTTTTTTTCATTAATGATCTTCCACCATTTACACAGTGTTCAAATATATCTTTTCATCGCAAAATGTTAATGTGGAAGATATTTTTCAATGCTGGAAATGAGCTCCGGTGGGAGGTATCTAGCAAAATCCTCCCTACTAAAGAAGAAATCAGTGCATAATAAGTCTATTTACTAAAGTCTAATCATCACTTGTCTTCAATGGTCAATTTTCTTCTTCAGGGTTTTTAGTCTCATTCGACTTAAATCTCTTTCTTTATTATTTGTGTCTTATTTTCTATTAAGAACCTATTAGATGAATGTGTGATTGTATATACTATGTGTTGTGTAAAGCTTGCTCAAATCTAAAGTAGATGAAAATGGAGGCGGTGGTGATGTCCCGATAGTCTGTATAGGATCAGGCAAATCGGTAGTTTTGAAATATTCGTCGATTGCAAAAACTATGTCTGCTCATTATAACGATGATGAAGTCATTCAATCGGGTATGCATATGTTCGAATTTGGGTTCCTTATACCGTTTGATTGAGCCTTTTTAGTTTTTAGGATTTAATTTTTATGAGAATTGTGAAGAAATTAAGGAGATTGTTCTATACTATTTGCTCCTTAGGTGAAATGCATGGTATATGCGGTTCCTATAATTCACTGTTCCATATTGCATATAGTGTATTGATTAATGTATCTTTTACTAGTATAGTTAGAGTCAATATGTTATTCGAAGAGGCTATCAATGAACCAAGTGCTGAAAGAAGAACTTTGTCTACTTTAAGCATGCTTTTGATTTTTATACCGTACCGGCCAAATTTCGGTACGAAATATGAGATTTATATATAGGATGCAAATACCGGCCGATATCCGCTGATACTGGTTGGTACCGGTAATACTGGCTAGTACCGGTCGGTACCGAAAATTTTAAAAATTTTAGGGACCAAATTGTAAAATTTTCAAAATTTTTTAAAAATTTGAATTCCCTCCCGCCAGATGCCCCTCTTTTTTAAAAAACTTTTAAATTTATTAATCGATTCATTTGTTTTTTTGTTTGTTTATCAGACTTTGTATTCTGCGAATTTCTTCTGCTAAGTAAGTTTTACAGGGAGATTTAAAGGTCATGTTTCTCATATGTTTTGGCTCAAGAGGAAGACATAAGAGAGAAGTCGAAGGTGTTGGATTTAGGAAAGCAAGAGCAAAAATGTCATCTCTTGATTGCTTTATGTTATCCCTAGCTTCATGTTTTTATGACATTTCTTGTGTGTTAACATTTTCTATTTTTAAAGGCATTTCTTGGGTTATAGGTAGGAATTGTTGGCTTGTGTTTCTATCTCTGATTCATTATATGAAGATTTGGGTTTTTCGTCGTCTTCTTTTGCTTTGGCGATCTCCCTCATTTGCGCCCTCATGGCGGCGCTCCTCCTTTGAAGGTTTTCCTCGTTGCCCATTTTGGATCTAGATCCATTTGATGTGTCTATCTATTTTCTATATGTCCTGCATCTGTTTTTGCGTGTTCCGGATTGATTTTTGTGTTATTGTTTGAGAAAGATGCTAGCTTTAAATCCGAGGATTGGATTTTCTGTGTTAGAGTGTGGTTGTGATATTAGATCTATTACTGATTATCAACTACCGGTTCATATCTGCTTCTGATGATTATTTGTTTTCAATGGTCGTCTTTGCTTATATTGTTTGACATCGACTGTTTTCAATGTGTTATTGTTTTCAATGGTCGTCTCTACTACTGGTTCATATCATAGTCAGGAAGATATCGACTGTTTCCATATTCTTTGTGGTGCCATACAGGTTAAATGAAATTAGAAGTTATATTGACTATGATCAACTAGATCCCTTTAGTTGTGGTTCTTATATCCTAATACAAATGAGATTAAATAGGTATGCTTCACCTTAGTGCTTTCTTTCTATGATTTTTCTATATGTATTCTTTCCTTTTTATTTTTGCTTATTGTTCGTGTTCTTTTGTTAGTTAGTAGTTGCGCTTTTACTTGTATACAACTGTGCGTTTTATTTCGTATTTTCCTTACTAGTTCGTTTTGTGCATAAGCATTTACTATTACTTTGCTTCTAATTGCATGCCAATATTATGATTAGCAAAGTTTAAGTACATCATTTGCCTAATCATATGTGGGGACATATGATAAAATTAGTAAGATACAGAGCAGATTAGCATAACCCTTACTTAATATTGACATGCACAATTCAAGAAATGGTAAGCAGACGTTTGCAGTATAACAAGTATAAACAGAACTTTAAAGCGTTTCCAATTATTTTTTTCTTATTATATATATATATATATATAAATATTTTTAATAACTTTTCTTTTAAACTTGTATCTACTCACGACGATTTCGATCACCATATCAACTATTTTATTTGGTTTTGTTTTATTTTATTTACTTATATACTTATTTAATTTTATTTTCCTACACTCTTAGCATATCAGTTTTCATCTGCATCATTTTTTATTGTCACATCTGCATGTGGGTCTATCGGAAACAGCCTCTCTACTATATAGTGGTAAGGCTGCGTACTATCAGACCTCCCCAGACCCTCTTCATTGTGAGATTTCAAACTGAGTGATGATGATGATGATGAATTATACATTAAATAAAAATTAAAAATTATTTTAATTAAATTTATTTTAATCTTTTATATAATATTTATTAATAAAGTATTAATAAAAATATTTTATTTTTAAAAATAAATA
>JANQAP020000007.1:6902574-6931098 GCA_026874005.2 Erythroxylum coriaceum
TTTTCTGAAATTTTTGTTCTTGATTGACTTATTTTAATGTCTATGCTTATTTTACGATCCCACCACACATTTTTCCCAGAGTCAACACTTATTGAATTTTCTTATGAATTTCCTCTAATTTTCGTTCGGAGGAAGTTAAATGAGTTTATTTGTTTTAATTTTGACCTGGTGGGGAATTCCTCCCTCGTGGGACACGCGTCTAGATGTCACGTAGGACGTCGGGCCCGTGGCCCGGGGAGGGGTTCCAGCAGGAGTAGGCACATCTTGTGGGTAATTTCAGTGTTGAAGGAAAACCTTTATAACAATTAGTATCAGAGCCATAATTTTGAGATGGTGGGAGGTAGCAATTTGACAAAACGTGTCCACTGAGTGGAGACACTCATTGGGCCGATTCCTCAAGGAGAGGAAGAGGTGACTTCTTACAACACTCGATTAGAGATGTTAGAGGTGCGAATCTAACAATTGCAGCATCAAATAGCGGAGTTGATGAAGGCACAAGATGAGTCTAGGTTCAAGGTGGCGATCCTAACACGTGCCATTGTAATGGAGGATGTTGAGTGTGTTGAAAGCACTTTGGTGAAGATGCGAGAACCACAAGTTTTTGATGGCAAGTGAAGTGCTAAGGAACTTGAAAACTTCTTGTGGGATATGGAGCAATACTTTGCAGCGACAAAGGTTTCTAACTCAGAGAAGGTGTCGATCATGACTCTGTATTTGATGGAGGATGCAAAGTTGTGGTGGAGAACGAGAACCTCCAACGACATCAATGTGGGGAGACCTCTCAGGAGAAGATGAAGAAGGAGCTAACGGATTAGTTCCTTCCTAACAACACTTCATGGTTTGCGAGGGAAGCTTTGAAGAGATTGAAGCAAGACGACTCGATACGGGAGTATGTGAGAAAATTCACATCTTTAATGTTGGACGTGCGGAACATGTCAGAGGAGGACAAGTTGTTCAACTTCATAAGCAGCTTGCAAGTTTGGGCACAAATAGAGCTTCGGAGGCAGAATGTAAAGGACCTCCTAAGCGCAATAGTGACTGCAGATGCCTTGGTAGATATCCAAATGCCACCACTAATTCGAACTAGCTATGAGAGAAAGAAGAATGGTGAGATACGAAATGGCTCGGAGAAAGGCAAAGAGAAGGTAGGCGAATCTTCTTAAGGTAAGAAACAAACAAAATGAGATATTACTTGTTTAATTTGTGAAGGGCCACACTTTGCTCAAGAATGCCCAAGACAAAAGGCGAGTGAGGAGCAAGTAAATTCCATGGTCGCGAAGGATTAAGTAGAGGGAGAGGATGACTCGATGAAAGAAGTCTACTTTTACAGTTTTGCTGTGTTGGGTGCAATGAGCCTTGTGAGGGAGGGTTCAAGTAAAAGCAAGGAGACACTCGATGGAGAGGGAATATGGTACGTCAGAGATGTGCCAATAGCTAAGGAGTCTTCGAGGAAACTACACTTGGAGTAGTGTCCACAGATTATTTCGTCGAGGGCGTCAATTTCTTCTGGTGGGGGTGGTTTGTTAGATCCCTAAGTCATGATAACGAAATCATGCAGGCATTGACGAGCCTTGACCAGTGTTTGACACTCGAAACAACAGAACAAGACAAAGACTTGAGAGGAGGCAAAGACAAGAAAGGGCAATATCAAGCATTGGCATGCATTGGTGCACATTGGCAGAAATCTTTGACGAGATGTAAGATTCAGATGCGAGACCAAAAGAAGGCTTGAGATAGACTTCGAATGGAAGCTTAGCTGGATCACATATATGATGGGAATATGCGAGAGTTCCAAGGTTACTTAGCAAGTGGATCAAGCATGGTGCGAGTTTTAGGAGAGTTTCGCATCATGTACAATCTGACTTGGGTAAGGCTAAGTTCTTGATGGATTAAGGACTTAGTGTGTGTTTAAGTGGACGGACCATGGCTAATAGAATTGGCATGGGTAAGCATTGGATCGGACCAGTGTGCTATTAGCTTAGATGACTCATCACCAACGGATAGAGATAAAGAGATCTTGGATGATGTAGTGGATAAGATCACAGTGGATGAATATCAACTTTAAGAGATAAAGATCATGTGGAAGGATCATCTGAAGATAGAGCAGATGTTTGTGGAGATAGATAATCATTCCTAGATAATGTAATCTTTTATCTTGTTATTATGATGTAGTTTAATCCTATTAGATAGAGTCCTAATTGAATAAAGATGTCATCTATTGGTTAGTTTAATGTAATCTGATAAGGATAAGCTCGAGATCTTAGCTAGTAGAGTTCTATTAGGATTCTAACTTAGTCATCTAGAGATGCCTATAAATAACTCATTTGAGCCTTACTCTTGGAATGAAGAGGAGAGTGTTGTGAGGCACTGAGATTGAGAGAGTATTCCTTTGTACACTTTGAGGGAAGTAATGAAGGTTGGCTTTTAACTGTATCTCTAACTTGTTCTTGTTGTTGTCTTTACCATTCTAGTGCTTTCATAATTTTCTTACGAGTGTGAGAGTTAAACACTGCGAGAGTCGTGAGGCGTTCGAGAACTCGATAGTTGGTTGACGATCATATAGGAAGGCTGAGTCTTGCTTAGAAGGACCTAAGTAAGATTGTCGTGCAAAAGAGTAGGCGCATCTTACTGGTAAGTTCAGTGCTGAAGGAAAACCTTTGTAACAATAAGGTTGAAGCTGCTTTTTCACAAAAAAGACGAAAAGAAGTGGTAGTTTTAAGACATGACAACATTTTAACTGTTTTCTAAAATCTTTTCATTGTCAATAAGTTCTGTCGATTAGCCATTATAAAGAGGAAATCTAGAGAGTACAAAAAAATATACATCATGGTGAGGACAGAATATTTTCCGAAGACAACTGGTGACTTTGTCGTTCATTTTTTTTAAGGCAAATTAGATGCCATTTGGAACATGAAGCTTATGGTTTAAATTCGGCCAAAGAGTAATTTAGCTCTCAATGATTATACTAAAATTTGAGTTGAATCATAACATTTCGGGGCATTCAAAATAAACTTTAATGTTTGCAAAACATTCAAAACAACTTCTGAATCGATCAAAGAGTAATTTAGCCCTCATTGTTTATACTAAAATTTGAGTTGAATCATAACATTTAGGAGCATTCAAAATAAATTGTAATGTTTGTAAAATGTTAAAAACAACTTTTGAGTAGACAGAATAACTGACGACTTCTGTCAGTTAAAAGTTGACGTGTCATTTTTTTTGCTAACGTGACATTTTTTTAAAATTTTATTAAAATGGGACCTATAGTGATGACATGGATTTTCTTATTTAAAATGGAAGTGGGTCTTATGGAAGGTTAAACGATGTGTTTGGGAGTGTGAGTTTAAATTCAAATGGTGCATTTAGGCGTCTGCCCACTTCCATTTAAACGCTACATCTAGAGCTTTTCCTTTCCCCAATACCGACCGTTTTGACCTATTGACCAGAGCGTCATAATACTAGTCAAAATAAAATAACTAGACTACTACTGTAGCAGTAGTGAGTCTAGGTCGATCCGACAGGGAGTGTTCGGATAGCTTATGAATTGAAATTAATTTATGCTTAGGTAAAGGGGGTTTTGGATTTAATAAGAAAATAAATGAAACTAATTAATAAAAACAAATTAAAGAAAACATGTAAAAAATGATAAAATTGGAGAATTTAGTAGGGATCTGGTTCTTTGGTTCGATCTCGACCTGCACCCTAATTAAGCATAATTCATTGATTTATTGTTCTTTTATCTGTCTTAGCAATTATTGGTCGTAGATTAACAACAAGCTCTGTTAATCCCAATTTTTCCTTAGATCCTAGTTAATCACGAAATGCTCGTTAATTAACCTTTGCTATCAAGAAACTTAGAATATGCTCTCTAAGTTTATCCGGATAACCAAATTATAAATCAGAAAAATAAACCAATCTAGGCAATAATCACACAAGCTAGGATTATTTAATCTATGTTATGTTATCTTTAATGATTTGGAACCATTAGTTGCTACACATGAATCGAGAATACAACGATTATATATTGCATTCAATTCTAGCAATGAGTTTTCATAAAAAAACTATTCAATAGAGCATTAAATTCATCATCATTCAAATACGCAATTAATCCACACAAGATAACATAATCAATTTCTAATGAGAGAAAGAAAGAACAAAACAATAAAAAATACTTAACCCAGGTCTTCGGCGTCGATGTCACCTCTGAATTGGTGTCAGGATGTTAGCCTTCCATGAATCTCTCCCGGAAAAATATTTCAGCCTCCTTACTACTATTCACTGCACTATTCTATGATGTGACAAATTAATAAGCTTGTACCACCTGCACTATTCATGCAACTTCTCTTCTTTTCTTCTCTGCTGCCCAGCCCTACTCTTCTCTATTTCTCTATCACCACTCCAGCTACACTACTGTGTATTGATGGGACAAATAAATAACGATGGCCACGTATACTGTTCATTGCTCTTTCAAATCCTTCCAGCCAAATTAACAGGTTATGGAAACATCTGCATTTCCACAGGATGACGTTTTCTCCTTACCTCCAATTGCTATGCGTCGTCGTTTCTGCTTATTATTTGCTACTCCTTGTTTGGTCCAACGTTCTCCTGGCGCTGCCGTTTTGCTCATTCATCTGTTGTCCTTTTGCACTGTAGGCTATCCACCTATTGCAACGTTTTACTCTTATTATTTCTTCATTTTTCCAATAATCGCTTTTAATTCTTCTTCTTATCTTTTAATTTTCTTCTCCTTGTTCCATGAAGACAAGTGAAAATTAATCTTCAAAAAAGCAGGTCAAATGTTGTGCTTTCGACTCACTTTAATTTCTTTGCTTCCAAATTATACCTAAAATCATATATGAATTAAAGTTAGTATCTTAAGCATTTTCGTATCATTAATTGCTAAGTGTAAATGATTAAATGTATCAACAATTAAACACATATCACATAACATGCACCATTTTGAAGCAACAAATGCAACATTCTTCCTTATCCCTTAATCCCTAATTTTCTTTCTGTTCTTCTTTAGAAAATTTCACTCAGATCAGTTTTAGTCCCACCTATTTATTCTTCAAATGATTTTAGACTTCCCTAAATTCTTAATTATTTATTCTTCTCCCACACATCGTTTCTAACGTTAAAAGAAACTCACATGCTCTTTGGGTTTCTGAACAAGAAGTCGAAAATTCATTGTGGTAGGTCCATTGTTGTCTGAATTTTTGGTTTTTATATATGTGGTCCCCTAAATTTGCTTGTTTGTGCTTGTTTGTTTATGATTGTATGTTGTGGTCTCTTATGCTTATTGAGGTGTTGCACGTATGTTGTGATTCTCTATGCATAGCATAGATTTATTTGCGAAGATTGGATGTTAGCAGTGAATGTGTTGGTTTTCTGCACATTTAAAAAGATGATATACTTTCTTCTCTTTTGATCATTTCTAGTTAATTTTTTATTTTCTCCAGTCTTAGCTAATACATGTAAATGTACACTTCAATGTTATGTACATATTATTTCGACACAAACAATATCTCTTTAGGGAAGAAAATGCACTTCTCTATTTTTAAGGTTTTGAGAATTGGATGTAGACATTCCAATGCCAATTTATATCTCCTTCAATCCAATTATTATATATTTAAATCAATTAATGAATAACAAATGCATAAGCTACTGTTGCTATAAAGTAGATGGATTAGAAATGTAAAAAGCTGTTGATTTTGAAATAATTACTTTAACTAGAATAGTTCAGTTACATGATAATCTATTAGTCCTTTTAATAGAGTTATTCAATTGATTGATACATCAAGGTGCTTCTGCTGACAATAATAATATGGCACTAGAGAAATAGAAATTGAATCTATAGAAAAAAGAACTCCACCCAGATAATTACACACACAAAAAATACCGACTCAATATCCATTGCATTAAGTAAACAACCATTGGTAAAAAGCAGAGCAACTGTTCAAAAAAAGATAATTTATGATTTCACTTTGACTGTTCTGGCCTCTGAAACTTGGGCAACAATTATATGAAATAAAAAGATTAACACAGTCATGTTGACATACTCTAAAATTAGTTTTGAGAGTTGGATGTAGACAAATAGTCCCTTTAGTGTTCCAATTTTTGCATTAAGAAATGGTTATAATGCCTGATGGAACAGTATCATGTTATGATGCATGATTATTAGTTCAAGTTTATTAGTTCAAGTTTATGGGGATTATTTTATCAATTTTGAAATCTTTAACTGCTTGTGTTATCCTCTAATTGTAAGTTGGCACTCCAAGCTTTCATAATTGTGCATATAGTATCCATTATAGTCTTGATAATATCATTTAAATCTACACTTTTTGGTGATCAACTTGCCTTTATATATTTGTTTGCAATCTCTAAAGCATGAAATATTATAATTTTCATTTCTGATCTAAATTATGTTTTGGTCATTTTGGACACTTTTAGGAGGCAATTGAAAATGATACTACATGCACAATCTGTTGACAATTTTTATTTCCCCTTTGTTGTGAATAGGTGTATAATGGCCCAATTTGGAAATATAAGGTTATTTTATTGTCAAAAGTTTGTTGCAAAGCCAGAGTTGAAATATGTTGATGGGGAATCAAGTATTTTTAATAAAGTAAACATTGCTTATGTTAGATATAGGCAAATATATGAGATGAGAAAGGAATAAGGGATATCTTCAAGTGCATAAGGCCTATTACAGGGTACCTAGTTTTGAATTTAGTAAGTCTTTAACGTTGATTGAATCAATTGAAAGTTGTCTGAGGCTCATTAATCTGATGAAAATCCACCAAATGATTAATGTTTATGTAACTTATATATTAGAGACCCCATCATTTGCAGTTGAGATATTGCCTATATCTGGAAGAGAGGATGGAGATAGTGAGGGCAAGGAGGGAAGTTGTGAAGCTAGCAAAAGAGTTAGTGAAGGAGTTGATGAAGGAGTTGGTTTAGGAGTTGACGAAGGAGTTAGTGAAAGAGCTTATGAAGAGGTGGTTGATCATGACCATTATAAGCGTTTTTATACAAGTTGAGATTTCTGATGACCACCAACTAGTTGAAATTGAGTTAATTGATTTTGGTAATTTTATTGATAGTGATGAATATCTAAGCAGAGAAGAGCCTGGTGAACCATTGTGAACACTTAGTAGTAGTATTAGGCATAATCCATCTGATGTGGGAGGAGTAGATTGGAGATTGAGGATAGAGTTTGGATCAGCAAAAGAATTTAGAGATTTTATTGTGGATTATGCAGTGCATATAGGATATAACATGAAGTTTAAAAAAAAAGTGAAAGTCATAGGATTAAAGTGTGATGCGTCAAGGGATGCCTATAGGAGTTATATGTCATTTGTATTAAGAATGAATGGTTCTTCAAAGTCGTGGGATACAATCCTAGGCATAATTGTTTTATGACCAACAAACCTAAATTGGTTTCAGCTGAGTTCCTAGTGAGAAATTTTAGGGAAAGAATATTTGAGAAGCCTAGTATCTTGATAGCAAAGATGGTTGAAGAATGCAGAAAAAGCTTAATATATTTGTCAACTCAAGCATGTGTAAAGCTGCAAAGATGAGATTCAGAAAAAAAAAGGGCGAGTGATTATATGTAACATCTCGTTACCCATGTTGAGGCTAGAATAGTAAATATGAGAGATTATTAAGAAATTAGAAAGTGCATTTTATGCTCATGCATAATATGACATGCACATACACGTGAATATTGAACTTTTGCACATTAAAATGATTGTACCTGCATTTATTAACATTTCGGGTATAATTGATTTGTAAATGTAATTATATTGAGAATTGTAGTTTTTATATATTGAAAATTAATTTGGAGAGTGTATTTAGTGATTTATAACTTTTGGTGAATTTTAGGAAATTTCTAAAATTTTAAGTAATTTTGGACTAAAAAAAATACCAAGTGGCAAGACAAATAATAAATGGCAGTAGAAGTAACTGTCAAATGGCAATGGAAATTGTGATAAATGACTTTGGGAGTTATTTACAAGTGTCATTGAAAATTGGGAGACAACTGGATTAGAAATTGGAGACAAACAGACTAGTTAAATGAAAGAATCTAGTTTAAAGTTATAAGAATTAGACATGTGGTAAGTGACAAGTGTCACTTGCCAAGCCATGTCTTAAGATCACTATTCTTTTAATTGAAAGACCACCCTTGTCTTATTTTTCACGAATCTCTTATGCTTTCTTCATCTTCTTCATGGCTTACTTTCTTCTTCTCCTCCATTTTCATTTTCTCCATTCACTCTCACCTCCACCAATATTGAACCAACTCTCTCATCTTTCAATTACTACTTCCTTCATGTTATCTTCTTCGTTACCGCAAGAAAACCTAAATCTTCCAACCTCCGTGATGTTGTACGTGTGATGCTTGGGAGCTAGGGCTAAGTGTTATTTTTGAAGCTTTGGAGCTAAATCAAGTAAGTAGCTTGTTAATCTTCATGGGCAATGTTAAATGAAGCTTTTATGATGATAGTTAGAGGTTAAATGGCATAAAATGTTGTTTTATGTATGATGAATGTCAATGATGAATAGTTGATGTAAATGTCTTGCTTTTGTATATGTATGATGAGTAATAATTCATAAATTGTTTTAGAGATGTTTTAGAGGTAGAATAATCATCATAATGGTGTTAGGATGAGTGCAAAAAATTGATAATGAATAGTATATACACATGTTCTATTTTTGGTTAATGATTAAACA
The DNA here is from genome assembly GCA_026874005.2 of Erythroxylum coriaceum. Lineage (NCBI taxonomy): Eukaryota > Viridiplantae > Streptophyta > Magnoliopsida > Malpighiales > Erythroxylaceae > Erythroxylum > Erythroxylum coriaceum. Next base: position 6,911,311 of record JANQAP020000007.1, read on the forward strand.
TAGATCATAAATTGTTTGTGAATGATATTGAGTTGAAATGGAGTTGAGAATGAAGAGTAAATGAAGTAGAAAAGGTGATCTTTTTATAAGTGATATTAGGTGTAAAATCTGGAAAATTGGAAGATGAGTGCTGGAAAATGTAGCAGTAACATGTCCATTGATTATGCTTCTGCGTTTTAGCCATAACTTGTTCTGTAGTTATCCAAATGAGATGATTCTTGATTTGGATTAAACTAGAGACATATGGATACTTTTTTCATGCAGACATCGAATTCAAATTCTGTCTTTAAGAGTTTTAAAATTTGACTTGATGTTAAGTAGTGGGTACAACATAAAAAATGAAGAAATGCAGAAAAATGTGAAGGAGAAGCATGAATGACTTTTCTGTTTTGATGTTTGTGTTTTAATCTTGGGTTTTGACTTGTTTATGATTATGTTAAGTTAAATGGAATTCAAAAATGACAATAGATTCAAGTTAGAGAAGTTGGTTTAAAAGAATTGAAAGAAGAAGAAAAATTGCAGAGATTTGGAAGAAGAAGAAGAAGCACGATTGTGCTACTGCACGATTGTGCTACTGCACGATTGTGACTTCTATGGCTGGAGACAGTTCGAACATCCTTTGATCTTTTGGCCATATCTTCTTCTCCCAACCTCCAAATGACATGGGATTTGAACCAACAGATTCAAAACACGTTGTTCTACATCTTCAAAAAAAATTATAACCATATGAAATCATTTGGGAGAGATTGAGTGATAGATTTGGGACGACAATGATGAACAATTCTGGAAAATTGATGAATGGAGTATTTTCATTAAATATGTTTCAGTATTTTGACAATATCTTGTTCTGTAGTTATCCAAATGGAATCATTTTTTATTTTCAGTAAACTAGAGACATAGGGATACAAATGGTCTGAAGAAATCTAGTTTTAATTCAGTCTATAAGAATTTCAATTTCTGGATGGAAATTGAGTACAGGGAACTCTTTTAGTATAAGAATAGTCCGAAAATATTTGAAGTATAACTTTCAGAGTACTGAACCAAATTGTATGATATTGGTGTCATTAAACACTTAAGACATAGGAGATCAATTTTCTAGAAGAAAGTGTTGCTAAATTACTTCATTTTTCTAGTCATAATGATCATGCAAAGTTGACCCGAAAGTCTATTTTTAGAGAAATCAGGAATGATCAAATGAGTTATGAAATTAGATTCAAATTATTTTATGGAGTTGTAAACCCTAAGTACAAATTATACTTATGTGAGTTTTGAAATATGAACGATTATGTGACTAGAATAATGGAAAGATACCCGGGATTGTCATGAACATGCATTGTATATATTCCATATACATAAATGGGCATAAATGAATACTTATACAATTATCCAAAATTGTGATATGTGTAAATGTATATTGAATGATATAGAGGAGCATATAGAGCACCATCATCCAGACATTGTCGGGACTTTGAGGCAATAGCTTTTGGAGCAATCTGTGAGTAACCTAGATGGTTTCACTCAATTAATTGTTTGTGTTAAATTCTGTTTTGAATAATCTTATGAATGTGAGTTGACTGTGTTGATTATGGACATTGAAGGTCCGATGATTTTGATGTATGGATGAGATATTGAAGTGCTGCTTGTTAGTGAATGTGACGAAATAAATATGCTCAACAATTTTGTTGAATGTCGAACTAAGGTCCGATAATAAATGTGATCTGAATGTGAATATGCAATCATGGCATTGACTGAGAATATGAGAATGTGAAGCATCAATTACATAAAGGTAGTTGTGACCGGAGTCACTAGCATAAAGAGCTTAAAGCTCAGACTGTGATTAGAGCCTCGGGCTCAGTTGTGAATGTACCCAGTATCCACTAAGGGATATGGGACATTATTTGATACAGCTTGGTAACCACTAAGGGATATGGGACATTATTTGATACAGCTTGGTATCCATTAAGGGATATGGGCTAGTAAAAAGGCACCCGGTCGCAACGAAAATAATAAATGAAAGTGAGTCTCATAAACATTACATGTACATTTTAATACGTATGTTTGAATGATTAAATTGTATTATTGCCTTATGCTAAATGAGAATGTGAAATGTGATACTTTATGCATATGCAAAGATGTGAATTATATGTTACATGTATTGATATGATGTATAAATTGAGTGAACCATCGATGATGGTTACCTCATTGAGTTCGCAAGACTCACCAAAATTGCACGATAATTTTTTAGGACCGAGAGAGGACATTAGCCACTGAGAGACGCTACAAGAAGTATATTCTTGTACTTTTGGGGGAAGATATGACTCAAAGGTCGGTCAGCTAGGACTGAAGGATTAGTTAGACATTTTGTGTATTTCCTCTTTCATGTAGCATATTTTGTATTAGGATATGATGATGTACATGTATGGATATTCGAAAGCTACAATATATTTAAGTTCAGATTTATGGCATGAAAAGAGGAAATTTGGTTTTAAATTATTGTGTCTTCTTTATGATGTTTTATAAGAGTATATCAAATGATGATGCCATGTTTAAGTAAGATTTATGATTGTTCTAACACTCCATTATTGTAGGGTATGTACTGGAATGTCCTCAGGGTGTTTCGGTTCGTACTTTATGGTAGTGGGGGTGCTACATTATGTGAATGAATATGTCAAACTACAAGGATATGTTGTTGAGATGAGGATTAGTAATCCTGGAGAAACAATTGAGCTAAACCTAAGCAGGAATGGAGAAACTAGTTTGTTACAGGTATGTAAAATTAAATTTTTGCATATCATCGACAACGATATTTATTTATTCATTTATTCACACATCTTTATCTCTTTGTGTTGTTCAAAAGAATGCACATTTGCTTTAACGTCATAAAAAGAGGATGGAGGTATTTGAGGCCAATTTTTGGTATTGATGGCTGCTTTTTGAAGACTAAATTATAAAGTTATCTATTGAGTACAATTGGGAGGGATGGTGATAAATGGCTGTATCCGTTGGCTTGGGCTATTATAGAGGTAGAGAATATTGATTCTTGGACATAGTTTATGAGTTTACTGGTTTCGGACTTGAAATTAGATAGTGGTGGAAGACTTACAATAATATCATCAATGTAAAAGGTATTTTGTTCTTCATTGATTAATAGTTTATTATTATACAAATTTTATATTGACTGAATCTTTTCTATTATTATAAGGATTGATTATGGTAGTTGATGCGGAACCCCAAGGCTAAAGAAGCTGAAACCCTTTAAACACATACTTTGGATAGAATATGAGCAAGACGAAATCCTTAACTCTAATGAAACCCTAATCAATTATATGAAAGGAAACACATATAATAAGGTTGATTTGAGAACAATAATAGAAATTTGCCACAAGTGTTTACCTTGATAAGAATTATGTTCTTGATGTAATAGAAGTAGACAAGAAATCCTCCCTTATAAAATTTGTTATTCAACCAATCTAACCCTAAACAATGTTTATTATGATGTATTTATACCCCTTGAAAAGAAAGAAATCCTAACTATGTAAAAGACCTTTAAACATGAGCCATTCACCAAAATAATTAAAGCTCAAACTAATATTTCTAAAATACAACCTATTAAGCCTAAAAGATTTAAACAAGCCCAAGACACAAGTAGTAGGCTACCGAAAGTTAAGCTTCTAATGTAAAAATAATTAATTAAATAAGAATGAAAATCTTCTTGCACATTACGCCCAACTTGATTATTTATGATGCCATTGACCCTTATTGTCTCTTGAGATTCCATCTTATCTACAATTCGACCATGTTGGATTGAAGTGTTTTATTGAACTTCTTAGCTCTTAATTTTATTATTGGTCCCTCCGGCATTACTAGCTTATCTTTAGTTCCATATCTCTTATAAAGTACCATGGTTATGCTCGCATCATCCCCTTCTTCAAAAGGATTCGTCCTTGAATCTAAATCAAAGTCAAAAAGAGATAAGTCAGAAACATTAAAAGTAACACTAACATTATACGCATTAGCAACTCTATCTTGAATGCATTGTTATTGATGCGTTCCAACACTTGGAATGGTCCATCACCCCTTACATCAAGTTTTGACTTCCTTTATTGTGGAAACCTTTCTTTTCGCATATGCACCTAAACCCAATCACCCTACAACAAAGTCACAAACACACTAGGCAAACTTGGGTCAAGGTCAGTGTTAATAACAAAGTTTCTTTAAACTGAATCAAGATTAAAGCTCTCTTACCTAAATATGCACTCTTTAACTCTCTCTCTTTTGCATACAAACATTGTTGTGTCTTAACTTTTTCAATCCTCTCAATGTCTCTTTGCTTACTTTTCACGTTCTTTTCTTTCTTTTCACTCACTAGCTTTTTCTCTCCTACACATCATACTTTCTTTTCCTCACTTGTTTAGTCACTCACTATTGGGCCTTTAATTTTATTCTTTTCTCTCAAGGGTAACTTTTTGCCCATTATACATAAAAGAATACCTATTTATATACCCATCATATATAACATGCCTATCAAATTGCCATGGCCTACTTAACAATATATGACCAGTTTGTATAGGCATGACATCATACACAACTTAATCCGTATATCTACTAATAGAGAATGCAACAACTATTTTCTTAATGACTTTAACTTCACCACTTTCATTCAACCATTATAGTCTATATGGATTAGGGTGTTTATCACACTTTAACCCTAACTTCTCTACCAAGGTAGTGCTAGCCACATTAATGCAACTACCTTCATCTATAATCATGCTACAAACTTTCCCACCTATTAAGCATCTCATTTGAAATATATTCTCCCTTTGTTTTAGGCTATCTTCCTTCACATTTAAGTTCAATGCACGTCTAGCAACTAAAGATTCACCCTTCACAACATACTCAACATTCTCATCAACATCAGAATAATCTTTTAAAGGTGGCATACTCAAATCACTACCATCAAACTCATTACCATCTTCAGACTCAGAAACAGTTTCACCACCCTTAATAAACATAGTCTTCCTATTAGGATAATCAGATGCATAATGACCATACCCTTAACATTTAAAGCACTTAATATTCCTATGTTTAGAAGGTTTAGAGGATGGACCAGTGGTACCTTTTTGAATTTAAGTACTCTTCTCCTTGCCTTTGTTTAACTCGTTGCATTTCTCTTTAGAATCCAAATAGTGTTTTTCTTCTTATCTTCATTTTTACTCCATTTTGGATTCCATTTGCTGTTGGAATTTGAGAAAGACTTGGTTACCCTTCCTCTTTTTTTTTTGCCTCTCCACCTTCATGGTTATGTTCACTAGTTCCTCTATCTCTACATAATGTTACAACTCAACCACATGAGTAATTTCCCTATTCAATCCACCCATGAACCGAGTCATTGTCACCTCTTCCTCCTCTTCTATGTTAGCTTTAATCAACAGTATCTCCATCTTATTATGATAATCTTCTACTGATCTAGTTCCTTATATGAGTATATGTAATTGCTGGTGCAACTCTCTATAGTAATAAGGTAGCACAAACCTCTTTTTCATCACTCTTTTCATCTCTTCCCAGATGGATATAGGTGGTTCTCTATTCTTCTTCCTATTCTTTACCAATTCATCCTATCAAACTAATGCATAATTAGAGAATTCTACTGCTGCCAATCTCACTTTCTTATCTTCAAAAGTGTTGTGACAAGCAAAAATAATGTTTACCTTTCTTTCCCATTCTAAGTACACTTCAATATCATTCCTACCTTTGAAGGATGAAATTTTCGTCTTGATGGCATTAATGTTGCTATCTTTTCTCTCCGCTCTTTCTTCCCTCTTTACGCTACCCCCCTCGAATTGCACTTCATCTTCATACTCATTATACATTCTTTCCAATTCTTCCTTCCGATTCCTATGACTGCCAATTGATCTACTACAGTTTTGGATTCCACTAGTTTCATTAATTCTCTCATTTATCCCATCCATCCTAGTAGATAACTTCTTGAACTCATTCACAATGCCTTATACATCATTTTCAAATCAGGCACATTGTCGTCCTCCTCATATAATGTTTCCTTTCCATTCCTTCTACTGACCATTCTTATAACAAAAGTTGCAATAAACCTCAGAAGTTACTCCCTTACGTGTTTCACTCAAAAGATGACACTCCACTCTTGTTTCACTCAAAATTGGCCTTTACCCTCTTTTAAGCTTACACGCTCAAGCCTTTTTCCACTCAAACTTGTTGTCCCCAATTGCGCTTCAGAATTCAATTCCTAGTCAAGATAATGCACAAAAAACAAACTAAGATTTAGGAATGCAATGAAAATACCTAAGAAAGACAATAGGCACAAAACTGGAAGCAAATATACCAAAATGAATGAAGGCAAAATGGGCACACAAAAGGAAAGGATGTATGATGCCCAAAAAATACATAATTTAAATTAACAAGAATAAATTTGTTAATTATGGTGTAAATGGAAACAAAAAAATAAGAGATAAAAAATAGAAACTTAGAATGAAAGAAAATGATGAAACTAGTGCATAAATGCGGGAATTGAAATTTTCCTAGTGGAAAAATCAACTTGAATGCAAAGATATAAAGACACTAAACAAAATATGAAGTCAACAAAAAAAATCCTATAATCACGCTAACCCCAAAGATAATTTTAATTGATTTTTTAACACTAACTAGCATTTTTGTTGAAGTCTTTAGTGCCAGCACCTTATCTTTTTTTTACGTTTTTTCTTTTATTTTTTCTTTTATTGAAATTTTTACCTCTTTTTTTTCACAGTAGCAACGTTTTCTTCTTTTCTAGCTATTGTTTTTTTTTAAAAACAAAATAATAAGATGAATCCTAATTTTGAATTCCAATGAAAAATAACCGTAATAACAACACATAAACATAAGATAAATAAGAATTTATCTCAATCCCAGCTCTGATACCAAATGATGCGGAACCCTAAGGATAAAGAACCCGAAACCCCTTAAAGACACACTTTGGATAGAACATGAACGAGACAAAATTCCCAACTATAATGAACCTCAATCAATTATATGAAAGGAAATGCATATAATAATGTTGATTTGAAAACAAGAATAGAAATTCTCCACAAGTGTTTACCTTGATAAGAATTATATTATTGATGTAATAAAAGAAGACAAGAAATCCTCCCTTATGGAATTAGTTATTCAACCAATCTAACCCTAAACAATGTTTATTATGATGTATTTATACTCCTTGAGAAGAAAGAAACCTTAACTACGTAAAAGACCTTTCAACATGGGTCTTTTACCAAAATAATTAAATCCCAAACTGATATTTCTAAAATACAACCCATTAAACCTAGAAAATGTAAACAAGCCCAAGACACAAGTAATGGGTTGTAGAAAGTTATGCTTCTAACATAAAAATAATTAAATAAATAAGAATGAAAGTCTTTTTGCACATTTTGCCCAACTTGATTAGTTATGATGCTATTAACCCTCATTGCCTCTTGAGATTCCATGCCATCTACAATTCAACCCATGTAGGATTGAAGCACTTCTTTGAACTTTTCAGGTTTTGATCTTGTTATTGGTCCCTCCAGCATTACTAGCTTATCTTTGGTTCCATATCTCTTACAAAGTACCATGGTCGTGTTCGCATCAATAGTGGAAGAGACATTACCATATGCCACTCATCGAATCTACGCTAGACACATATACCTTAATTGGCATATGGGGAAAGGATTTATGAAAGCAATTTTGAAATTGTGCTTGGTCAACATATGTTAAAGATTTTAACGAGCAGTTGAAAAGATTGGATAAAATCAAACCTGGATGTATCATCATTGCTTGAATATCCTAAGGAGAGATGGGAAAGATGTTACTAATCCTTTGAATCGAAATGTCAGGTTGTCAACAACAATATAAGTTAAACATTTAATGGATGGATCTTACCGGTAAGAGATAGCCCATTTATTAGTATGCTTGAATCCATTAGAATCATGATGATAAAGAGGCATGCAAATAGAAGAGAATGTGTGCATGGTTGGAAGTCTGATGTTGCACCCAGAATTATGGAGAAATTGGAGAAGAATATGAAAAATGCAATGTAGTGGAGAATAGTTTCGAATAGTAATGGAGCATATGAAGTTTCCAAAGGTGATGGCAAGGATATTTTAAGGATTGGTAGACACCACTCATATAGTCGAGCATGAGAACTTTATGGATATCTTTGCAAGCATGTTATAAGCATTGTTCACCATTCCAAGCAATGATCAGAGGCATTTGTGGATGATTGCTAGAAGAAATCCAAATTCCAAGCATTGTATGAGCATGTGTTGTAACCTATTAAAGGTCCAATTTTCTAACCACCTGTTGATGCAGAACTAATAAATCCCCCATCCAAAATAAGTATGCCAGGAAGACCTAAAATAACTAAAAGGAGAGGAATAAATGAGCCTATTAAGTTGAAAAATCCAAATAAATTGACTCAAAATGATCAAGTATAAATATGTAGAAAATGTTGCAATTCTGGCCACAATGCCAAAAAATGTAAGATTCAAGGCTCATCTCAACCTGCTCAGTAATCTCCAAAGGTGTAAAACATTCTATGATTACTATGCATTCTTTAAATATCTAATGATCATTTATGAAATTCTTTTACTCATATTTATTAAATCATCTTCGAGATCTCTTTACAAGCTAAACATGTTGTTGTGGCAAGTCAAGAAAGCAATATTGTAAGTATATAACCATTAATGACATTAAAGATTACTTTTACAAATGAATAATGTTAACGACATGTCTATTTGTAGGTTGGTAGCTCTTCGCATAATAGTAAACAGAAGTTTAGAGAAGTTGATCCATATTTATTCAAGTTATCTTTCGAACCAATAAGTCTAAGGTTCAAAGGACAACCTATTATAAGTTCTCAACAATTACAAACTGAAGCAATGAGGAGGAGATCATCAATGAATCAACCAGTACATGATCAACCTTCTCAATCAAGTGCAAATGAGAGAAGCAATGTGGTTTATTCGTAGACTTTACATTAATATTGTCTATGTGTTGTTGAAACTTTAGTTAATACATCTAATCACTTCTATATATGGACAGATAGATCCAATCACTTTTGTGTATAGACAGATTGTGATATATTCACTTGTGTATATGCTGCTCTAATTATTTATTGTTATACAATCACTTTTGTATATACTGCTCTAATTAATTATTCTTATATAATCACTTTTATATATACTGCTCCAATTGTTTATTGTGATATAATCACTTTTGTATATACTTGTTGATAATTTTTTCAACTATTAATTAGGCATCATTAAGGCAATTGCATGAATAACAAAACAATAAAGACAAAATACAATGCACAATATATTTCAACTAGGTTGAAATGAGGATTTTTCATTCTTTAAATTTTAAGTTTTAAACAAAATACTACAATTTAGTTCAAGTTGCCCACAACAAATCATATTATAACACTCATCATAAGTAGAAAAGCCCTTATTATGATAATCACTAAAACAAATTTAAGCTTATTTTTCTCTTTTGTTAACAAAACAATGTCTTCTTTAATTAGCTTTATTTGTTCCTCAATTTTCAACGTTAACATGATTCAATTGTGGTTCGTTGAGCCTTTTTCTTCATCATACCTACTTCTTTCTTCAGTTTATGAATTACTTCAACAACTCTCTTGCTAAATTACCACTTTAAAAAATCATATCTTCCAACCTGAAAGATAATTAATGATTAAAAAGAAAAACATTAAACATATATACAAACAATTTTACCTTATCGAAACATAAAATTACAGGATGTTTTAGGCATCCATAAATCTTCTTCTTGGGTTATTATCACTCCATGAAGTTCTTAACGGAGCTCTTAAATCACAATAATACACTAGATAATCATTATTTGAATTTAATATAGTATTAGTTGAAGACCTCGCGTCCATATCTTTAAGTAGTTGCCGTAAAATTTTATTAACACTTTTAGTTCTCCTAATTAATCAACCAGTCTTAAAACTTGAACTCACATATTCATCTATTCACCCATGCACAAGAATCCTTATTTAACAATCGCAATTCAACAAAATATATTGGAGAGATATAACTCAAAGAATAAATAGTAGGCATCATTGGAAGGTAAAATCCAAAGTTATAAAGATTTTTAACTTTCAAGTTGATTGCATTAAGAGTCAGTACAGCAAAATGAGGACAATAGAATTTGGTTGGACCTACGATGGAGTTTTTTGTATATTTGAAAAGCAACCTAATTTATATAATATTAACAATCTAAATTTAACTATGGACTCACTATAAACATATGGTGTTGCAAGTTGCAAGTACAAAGAAGTGGATTTGATTAGTCTCATGCAAATGGTAAAAAACTAAAGAGAAAAACACACCACTTAAGACTAAGTATTGTCATAAATCTCCCAATCTATTCAACATATTTCTTTATCGTCCAACTTGAATGAAATTTACAAATAAGAAATATCATTGGACCATGTCCTCAAGTGTGAAGTTGTTGTCCATTATACTAAAACAGTAGAGAAAGCAAAGGTGGAAACAATATACGGCAAAATCGACAACATGATTTATGAAGTGCATAAATCTATCATTCAATATTAATAAATGATTTTATCAAAAACGGGGCATGCTATCTTAGATTATTTGTTGTCAACCAACTTCCTTCACAATCATTAAAATTAAATAAAGACAATACACAATTAGCTTATTTTATAACATTGTTATTTTGTAACAATGTTATTGTTGTGTAATCACTCAATGTTTTCATTGCCAGTAGCAATTATCCTTTCGATCTACATAAGCAAAGGCATCACAATGCTTTGCAACCATGTAGCATCACAAGTATTCACAAATTCGGCTTTCATGCTCAGACCAATTATCGAATATTGATTAATATGTAATAAATTGAGCACTACTTGATCTAGAGATGCAACACCAAAATATATTAACATTTAAAGTTAAATTGAAGATACAAAATATGAGGGTAAGAAGAACTATAAATCAAAAGATTAGACTCCATAGCATTGTCTCAAAGCTGCACTCAAACAGAGAAGATGGAACAAATGATGACGAAACGTGATCATTATATTATAATGAAACATATTAAATTATTCCTACACAACACATATAAAACAGCTCCATCACAGCACAACGCTTGACCCAACACTTTATTCTCAATAAGATCTTAACACAAGTCTTCAATGAACTTAATCATTTCTTGAATTGGAAAGCTTAAATCCTTATTTTATCACACAACTCTCATCTGACTTATAGACTATTCCTCAACTTGAATTGTCTAATTTTCAAATACCAATAACCCAACAGCCCTAACCTGCAATACTGATGCAATGCCCCAACTGTGGAGGCATTTAGAGATCAGAAGATAGAATTCTCACATCTCACACAAATCATAAGTTAGTTTGGTTTGTTTAAGTGAACAATTCCTACATATGATTAAAAGTTTTTGTTGTTCTGCCAAATGCTACATGTCAATCATGTATATATACAATCCCATCATTATTTTTCACCTGCTTGACAGAATTCCGACACATTTGATATGACAAAATGCATATAATATCTTCTTTTTCACAAAGTCGTCCTATCTTTCTAGCATGACATAATGTGGCACTATTAGAAAGAGTACCTTTTTCACCTCAGTGGTGGCATTGATCCTTAGTTCTTAAGAGTGTTGTGGACGAAGTGATTTTAATGACAGACGTGGAGGTGGTGGTGGTGATACAATAACAACAATCATTCTACACGGATTGGTGATACATGAACAATAATCTTCCAGGTGGCGACGGTGATACAAATTAGGGATTGTTATTCGCTGAAGAAAAAGAAGAGGAAAAACATTATAAATTAGGGATTGAGGGAGAAGGAAGAACGATGTGTTTGTTGCTTCAAAACGGTGAGCATTAGGGAAGAGAAGAGCTCCACACGCAACGTTTAAATAGAAGCGGGTCCCTTTTCTATTTAAACTCAACCTCCCAAAGGCACTGTTTAAACAAAAATGAGATTTACTTTCATTTAAACTCAAAATCCCGAACGCACCGTGTTTAAATGGAAGTGAGTTAAATAAAAGTAGGATAATTCACGTCATCATTGTAAATTCCACTTTAATAAAAATAAAAAAGTTCACATCAATAAAGGAAATGTCATATCAATTGTTTCATTTAGTTAATCAATGTTTTTTAAATATTATAATTCATTTTGAACACTCCAAAACATTAATATTGAGGACTAAATTACTCTTTTGGCCTTTAAATCCCAAACTTTCATATTCGAACCAGTAGAAAACAACTACGAATGCTTTTAAACAAAGATGAAGGAAATCCTCACAATTTATTTCACGGGCTAAATGGAGTAGCGTTAACTTTATACTGAAAAAGAATCTTAATCCAAGTAATATGTAGAAGCAGCAAATGTGACAAGTGGTTTACAACTTTAAATAAGGATCAATTCAGTAATGTATCAAGGAACTGCACCAAATGCATACATCTCAGGACCTAGTACATCCAGGACAAGTCTTGCCGGAATGAGACAGATTTTGCAGCCCCAATAACTCCCCTTTCCGAAACTTGAGGACAGTCTTCAACGGATAGGAATTCCAGTTTGCATGACCCAACAAGAGGCTTCAGTCCATCGTCTGTTATACCCAAACACTTTCTTAAGCGTAATGAGCACAAGCGAGGATAGTGGCTCACAAGTTGCAGCCCTTCATCACTAATCTCTTGACATTTAACAAGCTCCAAGGTTTCAAGATGCTGCGCAGAACAAAGAGCCTCCATCCCAATGTCGTTGAAGGAATACACATGGTCAAGTGCAAGCTGCCGAATTGGGCACACCTTAATCAACATAAGGATCCCATTCAACGTAAATGATGAAAAAGAGGGAAATTCCCCATCAGAAAATGATAAGCTGACGGATTCAAGCATTGAACAGTTATGAGCGATTGCTCGAAGACTCTCATCAGTTAGCCTCAATGGGTTGTTCATCAAAAGAGGCATGGAGAAATCAGAAGGAACTCGAAGTGAAATTGACCGAAGACTGCTTGCATTTTGAGCTAAGCATATTATATCACAGTCCCTCACACCAACACACATATCCAAATGAATCTTCTCCAAATTCTTGCATTTCCCCAAAATGCAAGCTAGACCTCTTCCTGGGCTTATGATGCAATTCATCAGGCTTAACTCCAGCATGGATTCACATGGGACCCATTGCTTCTGCCATCGATCAACAGCTAGCCGGTCATATACTTTCATATATCTGTAGTTAGGATCTACCTCAAATTGCAATCTTTTTAATTTTCTCCAGCCAAATCCTAGCTTAATCAAATCTCCTTCCCCAATGGCTCTACAATTTTTGACCAAAAGGTCCTCAAGTGTTTGGAGCTTCCCAAGATATTCAAGCCATTCAACACTAGTAACATTAAGACATCGAATAAGGTGGAGAATGGTGAGCCTTTTGCAGCCCACAACAAGAGATAATATGCCACAACCAGTAATTCTTGGAGTAAAGTTCAACTTCAGGGCAGAAAGCTTTGAACAAGAGGATAATTGACGAAGGCCAACATCCGTAATGAAAGTGCAATAGCTTAACGTGAGATCAGTCAGATAAGGGCAGCTGTCAGCGAGAATAACAAGTCCTTGGTCATCTAACTGTTTTCCCAGCTTGGACATCCATCCCGCATATGTTATTTCCAGTTTAAACAAGTTGGGAAATCTATTGCAGAGGGAGGTCAGAGCATGATTTGCAGGATCTAATCCACAACCAACCCGTAGACATTGTCTCTGTTCACTATCCAGATTGAAGAAGCGCTTACATGCTAATGAAGCAGAGTTTCGATCAACAGTCTTATTGACCCTGCTCAAGATGTCCCAAACCAATTGCTCTGGCAAATCATCCATTGAAAGCAACTTTCATTTTCTCCTGCACAAGGAAAATTTAACAAGAAAAGAAAATCATTTGAGAAGCAATACCAAATTAAGAATACAATAAACGCAAAGTCCTTTTCCGTATATCATTCCCCCACATCCTTGATTCAAGAAAACACAATCGAACACAATATTCGCAGTTTCCAGATGAAGAACAAGAAAATTAGTAAATATGTAGAAACTGAAAACTTTTCATAATTTTGAATCTTGCAAAGGGTACATCTTGAAGTTTTACTTCTCAAATTGAAATAAAACGGGTCGTATGCAACAATTAATCAAGCAAAACCAAAGAATCTACTCATTTCTATGCTGAAAGAGATGAATAACCATATCAAAGCCATCACGGAAACAAAGGAACACGATCCCAGATGAAAGAAAACGTAGACCCACAAAAAGAAGAATCAATCGCACAGCACAGACAAGAAAACGATATAGTATGGGCACTAGAGAAAGCCAGTTTCACCTGACGCGGACATCAATAAACGAAGCCGATGAGGATGGTTTGGTTACTGCAGTTTTGAATCTAAGACGGCTCTGCGTGATCCATCTACGAGAACATACGTCTGATCCATCAGTCTGTTTGCGGGTCCTTTTTGGAAAAATATCCTAAGGAGATATTTCGCTCAATTCTTATGGTCTTTCATTTGGTTATTAAATAATTAATTAATATTTCATGGAGACTGGAGAGTGTGTGCAATTATAGCTATAGTCATTTAAAACATGATTTGGTTGGTAAGATATAATTAAATTTCTAACCAGTAAATTCCTTATCATTACAGTTTTAAAAACAATTTTTTCTCTTTCGTATAAATTTTAATTATAAATTGTTAAATTATTTTATCTTACTTGTTTAAATTCCCATAATTTCTAGATTAATGAATGCTAATTAGTAATTAGCAGTAGTAACTACTTGGGACTAAGATTTAATGTAGCCATTAGTACAAGGCAGAAGAAGCTAAAATGCACAAGGTCACTAGCTGCTATACTTAACAACCCTAAGTAAAACCCAAATCCACAAGCAAGGCCCCTTTCTTCTGAAAAGGATCTTTAGCCTTTTCTTCTATTATCACTCTTTTTGCTCCCCGAAGATGACTCCACTGGTACTGGCAAGATGGTAGCATCCTTGTTTTCATCTGATATTGAAAGTTGCTCAACTGTCTTCCCCGCTTCCAGGTAAGTCATCAGATCTCTAAGCTGCAAGGTAGATGATTCCATGAATCATAGATATAGACACTCATATTATATAAGGTGAAATATGACCCTTTAACAGGTAAAACTGATCCTACCTGTTCCTCAAGGTCCCGGATCTTATCATCCTTCACTTTCAGAACTTTTCTCTCCCTGAACACAAAATGAAAGGGCCAAGCAAAGTACAATTTACAAAAGTATTTATAGCCAGTGTTAATATTCACACCAAGTCAATAACCCTAAACTCACTAAGATAACTGGTCGTCCTAGTCAATTGAGAAACTTGCAAGGTAGAGAACAGAATTTTCTCTGCATAATATCACTGAAGGACATTTGGGACATGCCTACAAATAGAAATGCTACCCTATATTTTACATGCAAGTCTGCTTCATAATAAATACCATTCATGAGCAACCACCAAATATTGGCTCATAGCCAAGTTCCCCATCCGCTTCCACTCTTAATGCTGCATGTCCATTTCTGAACTGGGCCACTCGATTAAATGTGGCAAATGCAACTATTGCAATATGAAGATATACTTTCCAAAACTTTCTCGTAATCTTTTATCAACATTAATGTATAAAGAAAAAAATAACTTTAAGCCAACACCCAAAGAGAGGAAGGTTTATGTTATAAGTGGACATACCTTTCTTCAATCTCTAGTATCTTCGCTTTCCATATCTCCTGATTTTCCAAGAGATTCTCATTGAGCTACAAGTACAAACAAAAAGGATGAGAATAAACACTAAAGAGTTGTTTAAAACACAAATTTAAAGAACAAGTATCAAATATTTGGTTTTCAAAATCTGATTATGAGTTATTAAATAGTAAAATGAAGAAAAATTTTAAATTGGAAGGGCTGCTCTATCAAGCCATAATGAATGAACCTATACTAAAACAGGAAAAACCTATGAGACACATGAATACATCTCTTATCGCCATGTATAACACTGATTATTAGGAGTTTTATATTGATGCAAGATATTTAACATTTTTTCCAGCAAACAAGAGACAAAAGACTTACATCATCAAGAAACATTTTTTCTTTGAGACATCTTTCTAGCTTGGCCTGCAACTTCTGCAATTTTTGGGAGACAGCCTTTTTAACAGCTTCAGAAATTTCGTCCTCAGTTTCTTCTTTGACTTCTTGTAATAAACTCTCAAAGTACTATCAAAAGAAGAACGCATCAATTCACCAGAAACACTAGTCTTATATAGTGAACAACATAACTGTCATCTCTGATCATTTATCACAAACTAAAAAATGTTAATCAAGGAACTAATGCCACATTCTCAAAAGAAAAAGAGAAGAGAGAGAGAGAGCAAAAACATCATTATAAGCTCAAAAGAAAATTCCTAAGTTAACAAGTGGAAGAATCTGCTCACCAGTTTTTGGTTCTCCAATTGCGTAGCTAAGAGTTCATTATATTCATTAACAATCTGCAAATCAAGTAGATGAGATAATTTCAGTACAAAGAAAAAAAAATAATTACAGGATGATGATATATTTAAAACATTACTGCTTCAACTTTGCTGTTTATAAGAGCCTCACTAATTCCAGAATCTACACAGCCACAACTCCCACAACCATCTTTAGCTTGTACGCAATGGGTGTTCAACTCGACTAATTTCCCATCAGTTTTTGATTGAATCAACCTGTGAACATAATTATCTCCAACATAATCCCAAACACGTTGGGTTTCCAGTTCAAGAGAATAACAATGCTGCGTTTCTTTCCAATGTCTTATGGCATGCCCTCCTTTATACCTGCACTGTCATTTTATACATGAGAAGATGCATACAGAGAAGGAGACATTACTACATAAAGAAGATAAGTGAAGATAAAACTAAGTACAATGCAAGAGAAAAAGAAGGCACTCAAGTTGGTAAAAGAAAGTTACCTCCCACATCCTACAAATCCACAAATCACACAAATCCATAGATTCTCAGATGTTTGGCAAACAATACAGATGGATTTTTCAGGCTGCTGTTGGCAATACCGACAAACCTGAAATGTATACTCAATAGTCAGCTAGATTCAAGCATCCAAACAATGCCATTGTGGTCCAAGAGTTGGACACCAAGACATAACCTCTTTATAATACAAAATATAAGTTCTCAGGGATTATCAAAGTCATGAACCTCTTTACCCAAATGAACCCCAAACAGAATATATGTAAGTCTAAAATCCGTCTACATTACACATCAAAGTTATGTTTGCATGCAGACTCTAAGAAAACTAGTAGAACTACTTCTCGCTCAATCTGTAATTTACAAAAAAAAAAAAGGGTACAAATTTCAAGTAAATTTTTTTTATCTTTTCATTTAAGGCCAATTTGTATTGGTTATAGATATCAATTAACCCAGTGCAAATTCATGAGAAAATGAAATTACTGACTTGTGACCTTTTCAGAAGAGCATACTACCAAACAAGCCACTAAAACTCTGCAACACATAAACTTAGTTCATCTTATGTCTAGAAGTAATGCATTTTTTGGATAATTAATAATTGAATTTCATAGCAGTTTCCTACAGTTTACCTACAAGCTCAAAAGAAAGCTGGATAACAACTAGAGTCACTTACTGGACAAGAAGAATCAGTCCATTTTGAAATGCAAGAGCAATGGAAAGAATGATTACAGATAGTTGTGAGGATTCCTCCCATATCCTGATCTAATCTCTCTGCAAGTGTAAAACAAGCATAAAATTCATGTCATGTTATGTGGGTACATTCCTACGCTAGTCGATAAATGAAACCTAAGTCAAAACAGACGACAAGAAATTTTGATAACAGCTTAGGTGCCACAGAAACTTTTTCTTATAGGGACAGTGGGTGTCCAGTACAATGGTTGTGTTGAGTTTTTCCTCATTGCATGGAAGAAAACAAGTCAATTAAAGACATCAAACAGAGAAGAAATGCAGGTACAAGATACAAGGAACAAAATGAGAATGTTATGATACAGGACAGAAGCCATGTACAATTCTAAATTCTTTCAGGTAAATGTAAGAGATAGGGTAATATTCCGGAAAGCAAGGCTGAGAATGTATGTTGACCCAAGACAAAGCAACCTCAAAATCAGACAAGATTCCAAAACAACTCTACAACTGCTCTAAAAACCACCACGTTTGCTCCTTTTGGAATTAAATTTCCACTGCTCCTGAACAACTGTTCAAATAGATTATTTCTACTATTATATGTAATAGCTACTGTTAAATCTTCTTCTGAAACACTTAAAAATGCTAAAAATCTTTATTATCATGTTCTGTCCTTCTCAATTCGAATTAAATAGTTGAGGTGGTACTTGAAATTGGAGGGAGTTCAAGAAAATATTAATAACCCAACGTACCAAGACAGACCGGACATGAAGGTTGCTCAGTTGGGGTAACCAAAGAAGACCGAGTGTGTTCAAGAGTCCCAGTATAACCAGTGAACTGTACATCAACCGTAAAAAGCACACGGCAAACCTCTTCCTGCATAAGGGCAAAATTGAATCAGCTTTACGGACAAATGTAAGTCCACTTAGAATACCAAAAGGAAATGGTGACAACACCAACATAATCTTTGCTTAAAGATGTAAACTTCGACTTCTTGTCATCTATCTCCAGTTTCTTTATGTTCTAAAATTTACTCAAATTAAAGAAATAAAAATCAAGCAAGAGCAAGTGTAAACCTCCAAGGAATTGAACTGTCTGCCATTAAAATGGAGGTAAAATTTGTCAGTTGAATCCTGGCTATCAAATCTTATAAGAATACTATAGCGGTCCTCCATGCCATCAGTCCTACCATATCAATGAAAAAAATCAATTCCATCAGAAAAAATGAATATAAACAAATAGATAACTAACAACGGGATGTTTGGATGCAGAAATTGCATCAAATGAAGTGGAAGATTATTGACGATCGCAGAAATTTACCTGACGATTCGCATCTCCGATATGTGCTGGATAAAAGAACCACAAAACTGGCAAAAATCTGCATACGTCATATGATTCGGTACTCCAAGGACCGAAACAAGAGCTTTTCGTCCAACCTATGGAACATAAAGATTAAAAAGAAGCAGTCAGAAAGTGAACAGAGAAACATATTCACACAGAAAGAAGAGACAGAGAGAGATTACAGGAAGATTCGAGACGGAATCGGAAGAGAAAAGATGCATGACGCCACGAGTTTCTTCGATCCTAGGGTTTCCGGAGGAGAAATGAAACGCCTGGGTCCTTGATGCTGCTGAAGAACTCGAAGTGTCGCAAGAATCACCTCCGATCATCGTTGCAGGTGACTGGAAGTGGTCGTCCGGGGAGATCCCGGCTGATGTCGCGCTTGAGCTCGGCGACATATCGCTCATGAGTAGCGGGAATTTGCCAGAGGTTTTAATAAATGCTGTGTCACTGCCACGTCAGTAAACGAAAATTATATTATCTTGTTCATTAAATGAATAACGCTGAACATGAGGGACTAAAATGACGAATACGAAAAAATTAATTTTTTAATATTTGACCTGTCTTCATCACTTTAATGGCGGCTGCTTTAGCGTTAAAAGCCAACCCGATCACGGTGGCGCTCCGCCATTAGCCGGCAGTGAAGCATTTACTAAAAACGGCAGTCGGGTGCGCCTCTGTAGCAGTAATTTCATCAAAGCACCATT